>VZTF01003555.1:405439-490996 GCA_013397755.1 Cnemophilus loriae | reverse complement strand
CGGAGGTGGCAGGTGCGGCTTGTGTCGGGAAACAGCTCCTGCGTTCGGTTCTGGGCTCCAGTACACGCAAGACGTGGAGCTACTGGAAAGTGTCTAGCGAAGGGTCACAAAGGTGTTTAGGGGACTGAAGCATCTCTTGCGAGGAGAGACTGCTGGAGCTGGGCCTGTTTAGTCTAGCGAAGAGACGACTGAGAGGGGATCTCATCAATACATATAAATATCTCAAAGGTGGATGTTAGGAGGCTGGCGCCAGGCTCTTCTCAGCAGTGTCCAGCGACAGGACGAGGAGCAGTGGCCATAAACTAAAACACGAGAAGTTTCACCTCAACATGAGGAAGAACTTCTTTACATTGAGAGGGGCACAGCATTGAACAGGCTGCCCAGGGGCTCGTGGAGTCTCCCTCTCTGGAGGGGAGACTCAGAACCCACCTGGACACTTTTCTGTGTCACCTGCTCTGAGTGACGCTGCCTTGACAGGGGTTTGGACTGGGTGATCTCCAGAAGTCCCTTCCAGCCCTAACAATTCTGTGATTCTGTTTGCCTCCCCTCTCCGCAGGTACAGCTGTGGGCCGACGGTGTATGACCATGCACACCTCGGGCACGCCTGGTGAGTCGTGGATTGCAGCATGGGGGCATTCAGGCAGATACACAGTGCTGGACATCCCCACGCCAGTGGTGCCAGGGGATCCAGGCAGATATATGGTGCCAGACATCCCCAGGCTGCAGCGTGTGTCCGGGTGACAGAGCTGTGACTGGTGACATGAGGCCCAGCCCTTCGCCTCCTGTGCTGTGCAAAGGGCAAAAGTCTGTTTGTTGTGTATTTTTTCCTCTCGGGCTGGGGTGGTCTGTAAAGGGGCTGTTGGTTCTGCTGCCTGGCTGAGGCAGAGACAGGATGCCTGTCTGTGTCTTGGAAAGAAGCGTTAGGAATGTGTGCAGTTTGTTTGAGTAGGGTGAGTTGTTTTAAATTGTATCAGCATAACGTGACCTCTCATGCGCGGGAGTTGTGATCCTGGAGCAGAGCCTCTGGCCTGTGTGAAAAGATAGTTTCACCTCAGATTTAGTTCGGACACTGTGTTGGCACCAAGGAAAAGCTGTGGAGGGTTGGCTTATAGAAAGATACTTCCAAGGCTTACAGATGAACACATCGGATCTTAAATCTCAGGAAGTCTAGGTAGCTTAAAGGCCTTTTTGTATGGTAACACTGCAGTGGTTTACTATGTTTGAAAACCAATCCAGAACAGCACAGATTTTTCTCTGTAGTTCATTAGGATTGTTACAACAATAAGCTAGCTTCGTTATAAGTAACTTTGAAAAAGTACTTGAAATACATCACAGAAGGTTGCTGCCACTTGTTTTAAAACAGCACACCTGATGAGTAGACGTGCAGGGTGTCGGCTGTTCCTGCAAAACTGAGGGGAGTTGCAGCAGCTCAAGCTGCTCTTAAGGTTCTGTCTCTGCATTCTTAAAAAGCAGGTTGTGTTGAGCTCTTTGGAAGAGCAGGGGTTTATCAGATAATTGCCGTCTGTATGAAGATGAGATATTGTGCGTTTCAGTAATTGAATAATTCCCTTTCAGTGTTAGGGATTTCACAGCTTCTCATCCTGTCTCAACTTCATTCAGAAAGTTGTGTTGAATCTTGCTCATGTTGAACTGAGCCATCGCAGTAGTGCACAACTGCTGCTTTGTTCTGTAAAAAGGAAGACTTAAAATACCAGTTATGTGAAAGTACTGTTGTCAGTGCTAATGTTAGTGCTGATGTACTGTTATGTATATGTCGTGGTGTTTTTTTCCTCCTTGCTTTCGACAAGTCTCAGCACAAAACTGACCTAGCTTTTTACTGATGACCTAAAAATCAAGAAAATGGTATCTTGGACTTCTTGTTTGTACTTAGTACCTTCAGGGGAACTTTTTTTATTTTAAAGTCATCGTAATTTGTGTATTTAAATCAACAGTTGCTGTGATACTGGCTCCATTACAGTTTACCTTGAAATAACTATGATTTAAAGTCATCACTTGAAAGTAACTGTGTAAAAGGATGGTTATAAGTTTCTTGTCATTATCTCTTGGTCGAAGTTCTCTAGTATGGTGGGGTCTGTCTTCCCTGATGTGGTGTAATAGGGAGGAGAATTACAGAGGTAATCCTGTCCTGAGGAGTATAGTTGATCTAGACCACAATGTTTATAGAGGTGGAGAATTTCACCCTTTGGTCTTGCAGCCTGTGGCTTTTAAATGTCTGTTTTTTCAGTGGTTCACTTGCCCTCAGACTCTTTTGATTAAAAGAGGGAGTAGAAAGGCCTTGCTTACTCTTGCCTATTTCTTTACCCATCTTTTCTTACCCATGTCTGAACTAGCAATTTCATGCTTTCCCGTTGAGGAGGTTTGCCATACATCTGTGTCACCTGAGTTTGACCTCTTCACTTGCTGATTTAAGAAAGAATGGTTAGTGCTGAATATTGCCCTTGGTGTATCATGCAGATACACCAGGTATAATTCTCTCTTTTAGCACCTCTTTAAGCACCTTCACGTGTTGTTCCTGTGGTGTGACAGGGTGTCTGCACTGAAGACCTTTTGATCTCTTTTCTCATCAGTTAAACCCTCCAGCGTGGGAGGAGTTGGCTGTTCCTTTCCAGTATCTCTGGTCTTACACATGTCAGTGTTGACATCCTGTTGCTCAGCTGATTTGTTCAGGATGGTGGAACACTCTTGGTTCTATTTATTTATTTATTTTTTAAAATGGTATGGTTTTTACCCCAGTAGCTAGGTCCAGCCATAGGACAGCTGAAATGTATGCTGCTGATGGGGACCAGGAGATGCACTGGGAAATAGCATAAGGTCAGATGGAGTGGTGGCTGTTGCTACTCTGCCGCTGTTGTTAAATACCATCATTTTGTTGTACTCCTGCCACATGTTCTCTTCTCACTAGAATTCACCCTTTTCGCCCCTCTGTCTTACATTTGACTTGTGTCAAGCACAACAAATGCAGCAGGTAATAATGCAGAAATGGATCATGGAAATGAGTTTGAGATCCTTGAGGAGAATTTGGAAATAATGACATTATTTTTCTCATGTCCTCTTTCCACTCCACAAAAAGTTCTTATTTCTCTAAATAATTTAACTTTCTCTAGTATGCTGTGCTTCCAGTCTTAAAAACAGATGCTCTGTCTGCCTCCATATGACATCCAACACCCATTCTATATAGAGAAAAAAGTAAGACAGGCAAATAATACTATTTTTTTCCCCAGTTTTGGGTCTGGCCTTGATTGTACTGGTTTGAGCTGCAGCCTGGTTGGCATCCAGGTTCCTGACTGAATGCTTGGAAATAAGAGTAAAACCAAGCACAAGAGATTTCTCTTGTGGTAGAGACCCTGCTTTCTGAGGTGTCAGGAAATCTGCTCTGACTCTTGCAGAGTTTCTTCCATTAATTCAGTTGAAAGATAAGAGGGAACAGTGTGAAATTTGTGTCTGCTCTGGGAACAGTGTGTCTGCAGGGCTGTTAAATCTAATAACAAGTTTTTGATGCTGGTGTTGTTCCTCTGAACAGGATCCAAAGACCAATTTAATATTCTTATGGAATTGTGTCGCCACATTAGATGAACCTTACTCCCAGTGAGCTGCTATTCATTAAAAATTATCTCCCTGGCAGCAAGGCTTTCAAAAAGTCTTTTTTTCAACTTGGGCATGGTGCAAACGACAACAAAAAGTATTTTTCTTCATCAAGATATTATGCATCCATAAATCAGTACCTTAATGCTACCTGGCACCTGCAGGGAAGGGGGAAATCCATTCCTGGTAGTTGCTTACACTTTGTTCTGATGGCCACGGGAGTTGCAGCTTGTATGATGCTGTGGGTGAAATGGGAACCTGAAGGTCTGTTAATCTCGTTGCTGGCTTTGGAGAAAACAGAGCCCAGAAGGGCTGAGGATTCTCATCATCTTGCAGGGCAGACCCAGAGTTTTTAGTCACCTTCTAGTATCCTACCTAGTAATTGGGTTTAACTCAGTCATAGTGTGTTTTGAGAATTACAAATGGAGAGTTTCTGAGCAGAGGGAGCTGCAACAGCTCTATACAGCTTGTATTTACATCAATCTATCAGCATTAAATACTCTGCTTCATGACAAAAACCCTGAATAATTTTCAGTGTAACTTTTATTCTCGACTGTAAATAGAACAAAATAACCTCTAGAGCATCTACTCTTTGCTGTCAGAAAAGATCTGTGGTGGTGTGTGAATGAAGTAATTTATTGCTGGCTGATACCTGTTGTTACTCAACCCTAAGAAAAGTTCATTTGAATCCTGCTTTATTTCTCCCTGTTCTTCTGCTGCATGACTTTTGAAAACTTGTTAGAATATACTAAGCCCAAGAGATGTATTTCAGGAATATGTGATCTCTGTATGTTATTTCGTCCTGTTGGCTTTGAAAGAGTCTCCTAGCTCGTGTAGCTTGTGATGCCCTTCAGTGCTTGAATGAAGAGATGCAACAAAAGAAAGCACTCAGAAAATTTGATGTAATGTGTCACTAATGCCAGAAGAGGGTAGGCCAGTTCAAGAGAAGTTTGTTTGACTTTTGTGCAGGTAGCAACTGGTTTTGGAAAAACACCTTATGCACTGAAGATCTTTTCATTGCAAGTATTGGGGTAATTAGATTGTCCCTGTGGCTGTTGGTAATTTTTGTTTAAGTTTATTCTTACTACTGCATGTTCGAAAGCTCATGTTTCTTTCTCTTCCAGCTCCTATGTTAGGTTTGATATAATTCGAAGGATAATGACAAGGTTTTTTGGAATTGAAGTTATCATGGTGATGGGGATCACAGACATAGATGACAAGATAATAAAAAGAGCCAGTGAGGTAGGTGTTTGCTGCAGTCTTTGACTAACCTTTTGGTATTTTCTAAGCTGCTTACATAGGAAAATTAACCTGGGTTTGGGGTTTTTTTGTTGAGTTATGTTTGTTTTAATTAGTAGATGATAAATGTTGAGATTTTTGGTCCCCTGGTGTGGCTGTAATGGGCCTGGGAGTGAGGAGGGCTGGATGTCGGCAGCAGTGTGGGGGTAAATGGGTGCAGAGATGTGTGATGGGGAGAAGCAGAGAGGGGGCTGCCTTACAGCACCCACAGCTGGGATCCTCCTGCCCTCCCCCCCTGCCTGGGAGGCTAGCAGGGAGCAAAAGCCCTGCGTGAATCCTCAGCACAGTGAAATTATCCCAAAGCTTAACAGCCAGAAGGGTTCTGACTGAGTTTTGGAGAAGTGTTGAGTGCCATGATCATGAAAGGCAGTACGTACAGTGCTGCCACATGAGGCTGAGGGCAGTTCCTGGAAGGTGCCGAGCACCATCTAGCTGCAATGTCAGCGCCTTGGGAAGCTTTATCCAGCCTGAGTTTGTCACCTGCAGGAAAGTTAACATTGTGTGTAGGGGTAAGTCTTGATAAGACTGTGGCTGTACGAGGTTCTTGGTTGAATTTTAATCTGACCTTTTTTACCATATGAGCTTGGTGAATGATTATTGCAATTCTATTTTTTTAAAATTGTTTTAAAAACACTTTTTGAACTCTGAAGCACTGAGAGTGTATTCTGTGTTTTATTCTGCATTTTGAGCCTTTTGTTTTATTTTAGAATCTGTTACTCATGTCTTTGGGATTATAAGTGAATGTGTTGAATTGAATTGCAGTTGCAAGCTTTAAGGTAGTTTCTTGGAGCCAGAGAATTTGACAGCTGTCTCTTTTACTTAATCTTTAAGTAAACAGTTACTTTTGCAGTTAAATATAGGGCACTGCATTCAAATGAATACTAGCACATCACTCATGTAGAAATATGTCTGTTCCCTTTGTCCATTTACTTGCAGTTTTCTAAGGCAGTAAACAATTTAAAAACAAATAACCCCCCCCCAAAAATTCAGGCATTTTAAATCTATGTTTGCATTTTAAATTTTTTCCTAATTGTCAGAACATCTTAAGAGATTTTATGTTTGAGGAGGGGGAAATGACATGTTCTTGAAAAATATGTTGATTTACTACATGCTTTGGTTCTATGAAGTCATCTTTTCATGGCTTTTTTTTTTTTGGTGACCTTTTGAAATGTTTACTCAACCATTTTGTTTGGATGGCCAAGGCCTCTGCCTCAGTAGCCTGCTTTTATTGTTGGAGCCTGTGCACCTGAAGCATTACAGTGGTAGAATCAACAAGCTTGTTCTTCATCCCCTGGTGGGGTTCATCTGGGGGAAACCTGAAAGTTGGGTATCTAGTTTATGATGAACGTGCTGCATGCCCTCAGTGGTCCTTTGAGAGAGAGATGAGTCTCTTTGTGTGTTGAACATCCATCTGGATGGAAGGAAATTCCTCATCTTCTTTCTGTAGGCACATTTGCTTCTCTCTTGATCAAAGAAGCAGCTGAGCTGTCTAGGGGGATGAATACAGTCACTGGTCTGTAGGCAGAAGCATGTCTTTGTTTTTCAGTGCTGAGCATCTTCCTCATTTCATTGCTGCATGAACATCTGGACTGTCTTCACTCCTGCTTTGCCCAGGAGTTTGTACAAACAGTGGTACCCACCTGCGCTCTGAAAATCGGAACCCATAAAGATGTTCCAGTAATGAATTGGAAGTGATGAAATGGGATTTATGTTGTTAATGATTCAGTTACCTGTAAGGTGGAGAGACTGACAGTATGTTGTCTTATGTTGTCTTCTCCCCAGTAGTTTATTCTCAGAGAAGATGTAAAAGCATGCATTTCAAACACTTTGATACTGTGCTGTTGCTTGCTAGGGCAGGTTTTGCTGTCATGCATCTTTCAATCCCTGGCCTCTTCTGAATATTTGAGAACAAGTTCCTTATTCCTTTTGGGTTGCATTTTCTCATCCTCTCTGCAAGAGGAACCTGTTCATGTTCCATGAATGAGAAATGTAGAGAAGATGCTTCAGAAACGCCAGACTTGGCGAAGCGTGGAATTGACTTTCAATATTGAGATCTATGAGTACCCATGATCTGCTGAAATAGCTTATTTTTCTTAATCACTGAAAATTAATATCTTGTCTCATCCTGCAAGTCTCTGATCTGTCTTTCTGACACGTAGGTGGTATTGGTGTTTTCTGTCACTAAGTTGAATGGATTTTACATCCTGTGCATGGTAGTATATTTTGTCACTGGAAATGAAAGACCCTCTCAAGAGGAAAATAATAAGACAGGGAAGGAGTTTATTATTTTAGTCTTTGGTTGCTTTCTCTTAAAAGATATGTATTAATATTTTGGAAATTGAGATGCATAAATGAAATACTACTTCTAAGTTATTTATAACTCACATCTCCTCCCTGTCAACATTAGATTAATAAGCCTTACTGACTCTTTACCTTGGAGGCTCTCTAAGTCTTCCAATTAGCTATTGGCTGTCTGAGAAAAGATTGCCATATTTTATATTATTACTCTGATTTATGATTTGCTAATCTGCTTCTCTTTTTTTCAGATGAATATATCTCCAGTAGCTCTTGCTCGTATTTATGAAGAAGACTTTAAACAAGATATGGCTGCCTTAAAGGTACAAATACTCAAGATTCTAAATTTAAGAGTGTTTCTAAGCAATTATTTTGGTAAAGATTCTGGTTTTGGGACTTTGAAAAAATAAATTTGTTGCTTGGAAGCTGAGTGCTGGTTTAGTTTTTCATTCTTCTGGAATGATATTGCGCACCTTTTGAGTAAGGAAATGTGGGGAGAAGTAGTCCTGAGCTTTGGAATGAACAAGTTAAATTTCTTTAGGAACAGTTTTCGTCAGCAGTGTGTTTCATACAGATTAATGAGATGTTACTCTTTCTTTAAGGTCCTTCCTCCTACGGTGTATATGAGGGTGACTGATAATATTCCTCAGATAATTTCCTTTATAAAAACAATAATTTCCAGTGGACAAGCTTATGCAACCTCGCAAGGTAAGATTTTGAGCAAGGTATCTCCTTGTTCAGCACATGCATAGGAAGTCACTGCTCTTAGTAATCCTGTTTTGGAATCAGATGAGATACCTTGTGCCAGGCTTTCCTTCTGTTGCTTAACAGGGTGTGAGTGAATTATTTGTGATGACATGAGTGGGCAGAACAACTATTACTCAATTTCTAAGTTAAATGTTGCTCATTACTTAATATAATTGTTTACTGTAATAAACTGCTGTCTAAACTCCTTGGGGAAATCCTGGCCTGGTTTCTACAAGAAAGCTGGGGGAACCTCTGAAGAGGAGCTGTGTATCTCCAATGTGCTGTAAAAGATGTGTCTGCAAAGCACAATGTGTGGATTTTTTTTTTTTAGCAGAGCTGGTGGTTGTAGAAGGATTCCAGTGCATTGTAACTGGCCTAGGTGTAGCTTGAGCTGCAGTAAGGGAGGAGGTTGCTGACTGTGCACGGGCAAGGAAGAAGCTGGGAGATCTCCAGAATTCAAAGCTGTGCTATGGGCAGAATAAGCATGCGCACAGAGGTTACTGAAAAGCTGGGTAACGTGGAAAGATCTGCTACTACTTTTGCAATATTTCCGAATTTCTAAATCAGAATTTCAAATGGGACTAGAAGAGCACTTTGTTTTGCTTTCAGGGAAATGTTATCTCCTTCTCATCGATGTGTCCCATCTTTGCTATACAACTAAACATTTCTTTTGTATTAGGCAATGTTTATTTTGATGTTAAGTCCTGGGGAAAAAGATATGGAGTATTAACTACTATTAATCCTGATACCCAAGATGAAGCAGGTAAGTTCGTGGCACCAGCTTGTTTGTGTTAATGCATTGTTTGAATGCATGATGCATCTATGTGCAAACTTTCATTCAGCAATCTGAAACAGTTTTCTAACCCGTTGTGTATAGCTAACTTTCTGGTTAATTAAGATTACATTGCTTTCATAGTTACTTTTTGAGGCACTCACTGTTGCCAGTGCAGGAGGAAACTTGGTCTCTCTTCTTCCTTTCGTCTTTCCCCTCTATACCTTTGTTCTGGCACCTTAGAGCAATAAGGATTCTTAAGTAATTTTAATTAAATACTTGGCAGTGGTACATAGAAACTTCCCAGTGAGGTGGTGTTCTTGCTGTTGCACTAGCCAGCAGTGAGGTACTCAAGGGCAAACACAAGGAAACCTCACCTACCATGTTATTGTTGGGGCAGTTGCACTCCTCTAAAGCTAACTGGATCAATTCCTTCCTTCATTACTTGTCACTGGGCTAAGCAGCCTCTTTGTGTGAAATTGAGCAATCTCTTCATAGGCTGTGCTAGAGCAGGCCTATACCCTGGGCTGTGGGGCTTTTGCTGCAGTTCCTGCTTTGCAGGATTGCTGAGCCTCTCTGTAGTTTCTATAAGGATCTAATCAGGTCTCTGCGTCAGAGAATTTGATGCAGGTCTCCTGCATCCTTTTGCAAACTAAAGGTCAGTATTTCATCATTAAAAAAATCTGTTTGTAATTGCTGAAAATGCCTGGCAGGCTGATGCTCAGGTGCAGCCAGAGCTTCTCACAGTTCTGCTCTGGAGTTGTTTCAGCGTTACAGCTCACAGAGGGAATGCGTCCTGTCAACAGTTATTTAGAGGTAATTACTGACTGCAGAGAGCCAGCAGCCCCCTGAGCTACATGGGGAAGAGCATTGCCAGCAGGTCAGTGGAGGTGATCCTTCTCTGCTCAGCACCGGTGAGACATGCCTGGAGTGCAGGTCTGGTGCTGGGCTCCCCAGTACTGCAGTGGTATGGACATAGTGCAGGAAGGCCAGCGAAGAGCCACAAATATGATGGAGGTACTGGAGTATCTTTCATAGGAGGAAAAGCGGAGAGAGCTTGGACCACTCGGCCTGGAGAAGAGAAGGCTTGGGGGAATCCTACCCATGTGTACTCATACTGATTGAGGGAGTAGCGCAGATGGAGCCGAGCTTTTCTCAGTGGTGCTTGGTGATGGGACAAGAGGCACTGATCACCACTTAAAACACGGGAAATTCTATTTAAAGCTAAGAAAAATCCTTTTTACTCTGAGGATGGTTAACGCAAACCATGTTGCTCAGAGAGGCTGTGGAGTCTCCATCCTTGGTGGTAATCAAAGCCCAACTGGACCCCATCCTGGGCAGCCTGCTGTAGCTGTGCCTGCTCTGAGTGGGGGGTTGGATTAGACTGTCTCCAGACGTGCCTTCCAGCCTTAGCTGTGACTGATTATGTGTTCACCTTGCTTCCTCTCTAGTCACAACTCAATGTATTGTTATTTCTAAGGGTTTTTACACTTGTTTTGCTTACAACTGAGAAGCTGATGAGTGCTCTTTTGTAGCAATATTCTCAAAAAAGGGCAGAAGAGAGTTGGACTTAGCAGATACTGGTCAGTCAGAATTTGGCAATCTAGTGAAAGAGCCTGGGTGAAGATTCAGTGGATAAAACTGATATTTCCGTCTCTTTAGTTCTTAGGAATTTTAAATTGTATGATTCTAAATGTGAGGTTACATATTTGTCAGAAAAAATGTACAGAGTCCAGAATCCTGTTCTGTGGCTCCTGCCAGGGAGTGCTGTGTATTTGACTGGGGGTTAGGAGTCAGCAGAGATGAACAATCCTGCAGTATTGTGACAAAAAGGACTGCATACTTGGCAATGTAGTGAAGGAAGGGACAAATATAGCTGGGAGGAGACCTTTGTAGAGAAGTCATTGGTGAAAACGGTACTGAAAAATTGCTACTGTCCAAGAATAGTTTTAATTCTTACCTCTGTGCGCTTTCTTTTATAGAATGTAAAACACAAAGTACTTGTGTCCCAGAGAAAAAATTGTGGGGTGTTTGTTTGTGTGTTTTGGTTTGGTTTTATTACCTTTTCTGCTGCAGTGCAGTCAGTTTGTAACTAAATGTTATGCTGATATGTCACTAAAGGAGTGAAAAATCAGGAAAACCAGGGAAAGATAAAAGGACTGATAGGATAGGATGTATTAAGGAATCTTGAATCCATCTTTGTAGCTTGTCGAAATCTATTTCAATATACTATTTTTTTCAAATGCTTGGTTGATCAACTGGAAGCCCTGTGTAAGGGGGAAGGGAGGGAAGTTGTGAAAAGAAGTTGATTGAAGGGGATTAAAATCAGAGTAGTTCACTAAACACACATTTCCTCTTGCTTTCGTTTGGTAATTTTTTTCCTTTGAGACATATCCCATTAACAAATCACTTATTCTTGCCAGTTGATTCTGATAAACGACATGGTAAAGATTTTGCCCTGTGGAAGGCTGCCAAGCCTCAAGAGCTATCTTGGAATTCTCCCTGGGGAAAAGGAAGACCTGGATGGCACATTGAATGTTCCACAATATCAAGGTCAGATTTCTTGGATTTTAATAAATCTAATGCTATTTTTTGTTTTCAGTCACAGTACAATGGTAGCAGCAGTATTGGAAATGTTTTCCGATCAGTAGATAGCACTGGTTTTAATGTAACCATTTTATGCAACTTGGGATGTCACATGTGGCCTAGATAAACTCGGCTTCACCTTACTGTCACAGCTGTCTCTATGTTTTGGCACCTCCTTATGAGTCAAACTTCGTGCTTAAAATATGGCACACAGGATCACACAGTTGATTAGCAGTCTTTTAACTTAAACTGAGTAACTAAAGGTTTGGTGAAAGTTGTAGTACCTCTTTCATTCACTCCCCTTCCACTTCGAGCAGTCTCCATTCAGGATGTAGGTGTCAGGAGGACAAGGTATGGGATGCCAGCTTGGTCTGTGAGATCTTGCTGGCCTTACCTTAACAGCAGCTGTGGATGTTCATGCTAATAATCTAAGTGTTATTCAGCTTTCTTGCTGAGTAGTGTTTTGCTTGCAGTTGGTTTGATGTAATTTGGTCTTAATTTGAAGTTTTGTTTTCACCACAGGAGAAAAAGTCTTCTCTCCTGGAAGACTGATAGTGGTACTTAGTTTTACATTAGTCTCAGATCTTTTTTTAGAAGCTAATAACAACCAGTTTAGATCTGACCTTGTTTAGCTTAAATTTTCAGCTAAAGCTGAAAGGAGATGGAACCAGCTGCTTTAGGTTTCTCTTTCGTATGCTTTTCTGGTGCACCTGGGATTCTTAGTAATTTCTACCTGCTTGTGAAAAGTGTTTATAAGGGTGATTTTCTGTCTGTGAATAGTTTCAGCATAGTGAGACAGGTCTTAAAGCAATCAAAGTGCGCAAAATCATGCTGTGTTTGGTGTACAACCTGAGACAGAAGTGCACAGATGAGAAATGCCAGTTATGACATGGCCTGTCTGCTAATGCAGTGCTGTTTATAATCTGCATTTCTTTCTGTAAAAATGTATTTTACTGAGGCTGGATGAGGCTTCTGCTATATAAATAAAAGCTGACCCATGGGGAGCATAAGTGTGGTAATCTTGGACTGTGAAAAATGGGAAGCTTACTTTGGTAAGTGACCTAAAACAATTTGCTGTCCCAGTCAGCTGTCGAAGGCCTATTTTTAAGCAATACTTCCTTAGCTATCTGTTTTGCCAAGTATGTCAAAGCACTTTAACTAAGTTAGATGAATTAATTTTGAGAAGTCTGTGAAGGTGGAGTCTCTGATCTCTAGAGCAGCCCTGGAGGAGGGGGATCTCCTTCTTTGACCCCCTCAGGTCTGATCTTCTCTCTGCAGTTTCTCTTATGGTGAGGTGGGCTGTTCCTCCTGTCCCTGAGCATTTGGCAGATCCATCTGTCACCTTTCTCCAGCTCTTAATGGTATTGTTGGAGGAAACAGCAAGTGCTCCTGTGTAGGCGGCACAAGGGAAGGTGAGGGTCAGTCCTAGAAAGATTTATGCTTTAGCTGGTTCTGAAGTAGGCAGGAGCAGAGAAGGATGAACTTCGGAGATGGTGACAGCCCCTCTTTCTACCCTCCTCTTTTCTCCTCCTTGTCTTTTCCTCCTGTGCCACAACAGCTTCTGCAAAGCCATCATGTGGCAGTGTTAGCAGGGTGTGTTGTCTCAAAAAGGGACCAAAGTATTAATGTTTAGCCAGCTACCAGGAGCACCTTGTTAAGGTGACGTATGGGAGGCCTGTGTGTGTGTCTGTAGGCCTTGCATCTTCCCCTGCTTGAGCAGTCCTGGTTTGTGAGCAGTGAAGGTTGACTTACATCCCTGCGAGGCTGTAAGTGTAATCTTTGTTTAACAGATAGGCAGAACAAAATTGCTTACCTGCCCAGCTTGACTTGACTGCACACGCTATTGTCTGAATTCTTACACAAAAGTTACAAGATCAAGAAGAGTAATACCAAATTTACAGAAATGTTTGCTGCTTCAGAGTTGTTAGGTTTGCACATAAAGGCACCTGTCTGATACTGAAAGGAGACATCCTGCTTGCCATGCTTTAAACTAAGAGAGAAAAATAATTGCTTCTATTAAGGAGAAGTAATTGTGAAGAGATACGGGTCCTGTCCGTACAAGTTCTGCTACAGTTTTGGTGTCCAAGATATGTGTAAAGTCTTGTTTTAAAACTGCAGTAACTAAATTGTATGCTTAAATTTATGTTGTTTCGTCTTATTCTTTTCTGCATTTCTTTTTACAAAAAGCTTTTGTGGCATTCTACTTACTGATCAGGAAAATATTGTTACAGTGCAGTGTTTGGAAAGCAGCTGGACATCCATACTGGTGGAATAGATCTTGCATTTCCTCATCATGAAAATGAAATCGCGCAGTGTGAGGTGTATCATCAGTGTGAGCAATGGGGGAATTACTTTTTGCATTCTGGTAAGTAAAATATTGATCACTTGTGAGGCCTGTACAAATACAATAGTTTGGGTGTTTTAGGTTTGGCATTTTATGTTATGAAAACGCGTTGCACTGCCTGGAATTATGTAGAATTGGTCCTTGCTCTCTCTGCACAAAAGTGCTTCATTCAGTGAAGTTGGTGCTGTACAGTGTTTTAAACTACATCACTGATGGTTCTAGTGCTGTTCCTGTTGATGGAAACCTTGCCATTTGTTCTTCGTGTTGCAGTTGTGCTGGTTCTGGATGGACAGCTGAAGTCAATAGAAAGTCAGATTTAAGTCTGCAGCCTCTTTTGCTGATTAGTGTTTTGGGCAGGATGTCTCTGAACTCTTGGAGCTGCTTCTCTTAGTAGAAGAGCTGCAGAGTTAAGCCTGTGGTACACTCTGGGAATTACATGAGCTTTCATTTTTATATATTTGTACTATATGGGATGAATATTGAATTCTAGTTTCAGCTCCCAGTGCAGAGCCTGTTGTAAATCAATAACAGTTGTCCAGAGGCTGGTGCATCCTCCAGGGTGTTCTTGGCTCCTGAGGCACTGTGGAATCCTCTGCACTTCCACTGAGATGCACTGGTTACTGCCAAGTGGAGCCTTCTGTTGAAAACCAGTGAATCTGGCTTTTCAAACTTGGAACTGAAACTGTAGGGGAAATATTTTTTGATACTAGCTAAATAAAGGGGAGTCAATTAAAAAAAAAAAGGGGAGAACTTAATTCCAAGGGCAATTCGTACACTGAGGTTCTCCAGGAGCTGACAGATTACATTCATTAAATCAAAAAGTCTTGCTGGAGGATGATGGTGTGAATTATTTAGGGTGAATGAATCAGCTTCAGAAACAATTTCTTCTGCTAACAGACTTCAGAATCTTAGCAGCTCAGAATTGGAGGAGCAATCCCCATTAGAGGAAGAAAATCCCTGCACTGGGGATAAATCTTATAAGGACTTTATTTTTAGACTACTTGTACTCTGGGAAGAGCGCCAAACCGAAGTTACGAAAATCCTTGTATTTTGTATTCTTGAATGAAGTCATTCTAAGTACTGAAACTCTTGGAAGAGGAATATTAATTCAAATTCAGATGTTACTGGTACCTTTTTAGGAAAACACAATCCAACTATTTTAAGCTTGGCTGCCTGAAGTTAATTAAGTCAGTATTTAGGCACCTTTGCAAAAGAGAAAAAGTAATCCTACCCAGGCTCTTTCCCTTCTCCCAGGAGAATTTTGGCTGTGGGTTTTACTCGAGTCACAAGAGCTGCAGATGTCCAGCTGTGTCTGACAGCCTGAATATGCTTACTGAGTGCCCCAAGTTTAATGATGCAGTGGTGAAAGTGGCCTCACCTACTAGCAGACAGGATGGACAATGAAAGCAAGATTTTTTATCATGGATAGCTGCTGTAGCTGGTTCTGCATCCATAGATCTTTTGATTCATTCCTACTTCCATAGAGCATGTTGTGCAAAATTAAATTTCGAGGTGGTCAGGGTATGACTGGAGGTAGCCGCCTCATGGTGAGTCCCTGCTGCTTTGAATCGTTGTCAGAAATAGCTGAGAAGTGAAACTAGGAGCTTTTCAGGTCCAGTTATCAGGTCTGAGCTTGTTGCTTTCATATCCAGATGAGTGTAATGGGGATTTTATCTACTTGTGGAAGTAAGGGGGTTTCAGGCAAGGCTGCAAAGCATCTATGTGCAGCGAGTAGTGCAAAATGCAGACAGCTGCATGGGCTGCTGAGCAAGAAATGCCAATTCTGTCACCACTCATAAAAGCAGGAGCATGATCATACATTGTCCTTGCAGAGCACTCTGAGGCATTGGTGACGCTGGGCTGACAAATGTGAAAGAATGCAGTGCTGGTAGGGTATTACAGAGCAAGAGAAGTTTATGCTTAAAAATCTGCCTCAAAGTATGATTAGGTGCTGGATGCTGCAGGTCACAGAAGTGTCTAAAAACCCATGGTCGTTGTAGGTGGTTGGTAACTTACAGAATTACTCTTTCATTAGGAGAAGCCTACTAAAGCATTTAACAACGTTTCTGAAATTATGCTAAGTAGTCTTTCAGTGGCAGCGTGTTTGGCATCTGTTGCTGTGAATAATTGGGGTTTTCCATTAGTGGTGCTGCCGTGGCTCCTATGGATGAGACCTGGAAGCAAGCAACCTCAGGCTATACCTCTCCTGTCTTTCTTTGACAGAACTTTCAGTCCTGAAGCCAAGCTCTATGTGTTACTACCTTTTTCCTGTGCTACAGCCCTGCAAAGCAGTGGTCCATGTGACTACTGAAAGTTCTAGCAGTGCTCAGAGACCAGATTTTAAAATAAACTAATTCAAATTAGGCATTGTAGCTGCATCCCTCCCTCGCCCTGCTTTTTCTCAGTCTCACAAGTCTGGAGAAGTTGAGAATGTGTAGAAAATTCATTTTGCATTTAAGATATTTTGAACGAGTGCTATAAAACTTTAGGGTAAAAAAAAATGTTAACAGCCACCAGCAAGTAATAAGTACAGAAGATTGAGTTTTAAGGATTTTTTAAATGCAAGGTCACTGGAAAATATTTCTTAAAATACTTCTGAGAAGTCAAGAGTAACAGGTAAAGTACTTGTCCTGTGAAGACTGAAACTATTTGCTTGCTTGTTTTTATCAGTTTATTGTCAATTCTGAACAGGGGGACTCATGGTGGTGGTGGGTTTTTTTTGGGTTTTTTTAATATTTTAAATGTCTATATTTTAAAATTCACTGAGTGAAAGTTTTGAGGATGGAGAGGTGTGCAGGACTGTAGGCAAAGCTATTGAAAACTGTTACTCATTGCATTGAAATGGTTGGCATGTATCCATCATAGCGTATGCTGCCTCCAACATTTCCAGTGTCTCAGTGCAGTCTTTCTCATTTGCTCCCTATTCAGAAGCACACTTGTTTATCCTGATTAATTCCTTTTTTTTTTTTTTTTTTTACTATAGGGCATTTGCATGTTAAAGGAAGTCAAGAAAAAATGTCAAAGTCATTAAAAAACTACATAACGATTAAGGTAATTTCTTTACTTGAATTGAAGCAATGTATGTTTGTAATATGTAAATATTAATCACAGCCCTCTTTTGAGAAAACTTTGGAGCATGTGCTTGTGCTGCAGTGTTCCTCTAGTAGTTATGTATCTGTTATTGTGGATCTGAATGTAGGATACCTGCTCAGATTCAGGGTTTGCTTATAATGATGGATCTCGCTGAGCTGAGAGTGTTTGTAGGAGCGGAGTTTATGCCCAGTACCAGAATCGTGCACTAAAGATTTGTGGTTGGGCTTGACAGTCTCAGGGGTCTTTTCTAACCTGAATGATTCTGTTCTGTAGTAATGGGTTCTCAATCTGTCTATTCTAAATAGTGCTTTGAAAAAGCATGGACTTGGAAAAGAGTGGGTATTTTTCCTTGTCATTCTTCAGGTGAAACGGGACATAGTGTCAGTGTTTTGTCAGAAAGCTACTGGGCATCCTGAACCACACTGTTGCAGTGGTCTCTCCCATTACCCTTTATTTTTATACAGTGACCTTGCTGATGCAGAGAGAGCTTTGCCTTTTGATACCCACAAGCCACATGACGGTGTCATATTTCACTGTGTCCCCAGGTCTTTGGTGTGTCCCCGAGCAGGGTTTCTCTGCCAGATGTGTGGGATACAGCTGTGCATGGTGCTGGAGTGGCTCCTGTGGTGGCTGATGCCTACTGCTGGAATAGGGTGATTTCCTTCCTTTAGACAAAGCTTGGGAAGCTGCTTCGGCACATATGTTCCCCTTTGCCCTCTTGGAAGAATTAATTAAAATCCCTTTAAAAAGAAGTTCAATATGAGCAGCTTTATTCCTAAGTCTTCTGATGCTGTCTGGGTACGGTTAAGCCTTGTTTCCCTGGAGTTCAGTTTTCACAGAAATCTCATGAGTCTCAGCAGATGTTGTGGATAGCGTGGAGAAATGACCACAAATGCAGTGCATGGAGTTAAAAGCAACATATAAAAATGTTCCCCTCCATGTCCCCCATGATGGCACAGCTTGTGTTGAGGAAACAAAGATTTCAGGCCTGTCTGTCTTTCCTTGTGGGTCTCTGCTTTTCAGGTCTGCCCTTACACATGGCTAACAAGTGTTAATCCTTCCCGGGAAGTGATTTTCAGTCCAGTGAAACAGTTATTTCCTGTACAGCTGCCTTGCACCTTGAAAGTTAAGCCCTATGTGGAAGGTTTTATGCCTGTGCCAAAAGAGGGGAGGTCTGTCCAGGATCTTCCCTTGGTCCGGCCAGTAGCCACCTGCATCCCAGGCTGTCACCTGGGCACAGCAGCTCTGCATCTGCTGCATCCAGCTGCCCTGTTTTCCCTCCGCCTTCTACCCTACTCCAATTTTTTCTTTCCTTTTTTTAATAGCTGTTAATTCTGACCCCAAAAATCAAAGAGATTGTGATAACACAGGGCCAAGCAACCTGCTTTCCAAGAGCTATGATACTTCGTATGTTCTCTGTTTTTAAGGAAATGCAGAGTTGTTTTTTCTAGTTTGGATGGTCCTTTCCCAAATTTGAATTTGTTTCTGTACTGTGCTCATATTATTCTGCCTCTGTATATTAGTGTAAAGCTTCTGGGCATATTGGGTACACTCATTTATATCCAGTTTATTTTAAAAACCCACAACAAACAAACAAACAAACACCCACCAAAACAATCAGTATCACTGTTCCTTGATTTTGATTGCCTCAATTGTTTCTATTTTCAGTTGAGAGGCAGTACATTCCTGATGCTTTTTCGGTGTTCAGGCTGGTTTAGTCTTGTAGCAGAACCCTTATTTCAAAATCTGAGATTTAAGCAAATTACACTTTCCATATTTTCTCACTTGTACTGGCTTCTTACGATTTTTGATTTTTGTGGCACTTCAGTGATCCTCACCAGTTTGCAAACTTAAAAAAAAAAAAAAAATAGAAGCAGAAGTGCAATAGTCACAGTCAATCTACCACAGTGTCCAGCCTTGCTGAGAGCAGGATTGGAAGTGATTGAAAGTTTTATCAGTGTACCTTACAAACATTTAAATAGTTCTTTATACTATTAATAGAAATTATTTGCACTGCTAGTAATACTAATAGTTTACTGGAGTATATTATTTGTAAAGCTAGATAAATATTAGAGTGGAGTTTATTAGGCTTCATAATTAACACAGGTAACTCTTTATATTGTTAGGATTTATCTTTGTTCACTCCCTGTGTTTCTTCATGTTCTAGTCCTGCAGAAAAAGTCCACTTATTTTCTTTTTCAAGAAATCTTTTTTTTTTCTTTTTTTTTTACAGTTTGCAAAACTCAGAAGTTTTCCTTTCTGTAAGACTGTATCCCAATCTTAGTCTGATAATTTCATTTTGAGTTTTTTTTGCAAAGGTCTTTATACAATGTATGTTTGATTGTACTTGCAAAGTAATTTTCGCTGTCTTATATTGGACATTGTGTGTATATTTATATCTTGTATGTATGTATGCACATCTATCTTACATGGAATTGAATTTTATTTAGTTTAGGTTTTAAAGCAGTGTTAGAGTTTAAAGATTTTATGCCAATCTTAAATTGCAAAGATGTGTTATTTGTCATTTTAGTTTGAAAAGCAAGGGGGTGGAAGAGCTCTTGAAGAAATTGATATCATGCTAAAGCTGTCTTTTTGTGTATGGAGTTTAGGATTTCCTGAAGACATGTTCATCAGATCAATTCAGAATGTTTTGTTTGCGTGGCAGATACAGCTCAGGTAAGGAAAAGCCCCTTACCTGTCGAGGTGTGCGTGGCTTTCCACACACACGTCCCAGCTGGCGAGGCGGAGCGAGCTGCCCCTGCGGGGCCGTGCAGTTCCTGGAATCCAGTGGGTGGAAAGGTTTTGGTGGTGCTCTGTGGGGCTGCTCTTTGGCTAACATTTAGAAAATTATCTTCACTGAGCACAGTACATAACCATTCGTTTAAATACCTTCTTGAGCTGCACTTAGTTGTGACTCTCAGTTAATTGCGCTTTTAATTAATGAATTACCTCTGATTTGCATCTGTTGTAGTTACTTGTATTGCAGTCACGATCAGCTGTTTTTGGAGACACATCTAGATGGAGCTGTGGCTTATATTCCTGTAGGGTATGATGAGGGCTGGCTAATAATTTTTTACCTTCCTGCTGTGTTACCGTTTTTGTCCTGTGGAGTTCCTGAGTGTTCAGGCAGTTCTGTGGTGCAGTGCAGCTCACTTACACCAGCACGTGATAACCTAATGAACATCTTAGCCTGGCAGATCCTCTCTCTGCTGGTGGGGGAGGTGTGGGCGATTTTGTCAGCTTCCTTGTCTACCCCATAGTGTTTCCAGCAGGTAGATGCTACTTTGAGCTGGAAGACATTTTCCTATGTCTGGTGTTTTTACCAGTTTAATGGGGCCTGCCAAAAACAGATGGTAGTTCCTTAACCACTGCTGGGTCACCTGGCTTGTTGCCTGTCCTGGCATGGCAGTGGAATGGTGGAGCACGGGGCAGCAGCTGCTGTGGTATTTCAGTGGGCCTCTAGCTGCCTTGGATAAAGCACCTGTAGCAGTGTGACTACGAGAGCTGGCGTGGTCAAGGCTCTGGGGCATTTGCTTGTGCCTGTCAGCGTGCAGTGTGCTGCCGGTCTTTATAGTCGTGCAGTCATTGGACTGAGAAGTCTTTCTGCTTGTTAATACTGCTAGCTGCCTAGGAGCCACTCATGTGATCTTCGTGGTGGATCCTCCCTCTCCTAGGACAGTTGAAGGAATCAGGAATGGAATATATCCCTGCAATATTTCAAAGCATGGGATAGTAAAAAGAGGCGTGGTTATTAACTTTCGACCTCCTCCATGATAGAAAGAGAGGAGTGCATCCAACTGGAAGGTCTGCTGCAGAACAGCATCCTGTTTGGGGCAGGCAGTGGATTGGTGGCATGCCTGGCTATTTTGGGATGATGCTGCAGGGCAGTGGCACACTTGGCTGATTTCCTCTTTTAGGAGATGAAATACCTTGTGTACACTTAAGTGGCTCCCTGGCTGGGGGCACTTGGGAGTTGTGAACAAATGTGTGTTTAAAACAAAAGAGAAAAGACAAAAACACCTACTACACTATCATATGTGTATGTTTGTCATGTAAACAAGAGCTAAATGTCTGGTAGTTTCTAACCTTGCCTCGGGACAAGGAATAGCACTGGAGCCCTGCAGTGGAGGGCTACCTGCAGGCTTTCTTCACTCCCTGTCAGCTGGCTGCATTTGAACCTCTGCTTTTTGCATTACTTCTAGGATCAACACCTCCCTGAGGTGAAAAAAGAGCACTGCCTGTGTGGATGTGGGTGGCTTTGATGAAAGGATATGGTGGTGTTATATCACAGTATAAGCCAGTTGGCAGGTAAGGGTTGCTCAGAAGTCTGCACTTGCCCCTTCCACCTTATGAGGCCGTGTGCATTATTAGTTTCCCAGTAAAGAGCCAGAGTCAGTCTCTGTTGAGCCAGGTATTTACTGTGCTGCCTGTCAGCTTGTGTCCCTGCTATCAATTCACTTTGGTCTAAACATAAGTTTATTGCACTCCTTCTCATCTTGCTGTCTGCTCATATTTTTATTAGAAGTGAGATCCCAAGCACCTTCTGTTTGTTTCTTAGAAGGTTTTTATAGTCTAGACCCATGGGTGATGGTTCCTGCCATTCCTACCTGCCAGAGAAAGCCTTTTGTAAAATTCAGGTTTGGGGGTCAGGTGGTATCACACATGTTTGATTGTGGATGAGGGCAGCACCTGTCAGTTGGGAATGGCTCATGCTTGATACTGTGGATTCTTGGGCTTGGAATGGGCCTTTTTTGTTGTCTGGGCTACCCCCTGTCCATGTGTGGGCTAATAAGCACAAATAGAGACAAATGTGACTCCAGACTGCCGCAGGCTTAGAGGGACAAGGGTTGAAGGGGCCTGTGCAGGGACGTGCATGTGTTTCATGGGAGTGGAGTCCCCTCCTGTGATGATCATTGTCAGAGGCAGGATAAAGCTGGGTGCCTTGCTTGTGGGAAAGAGGAGAAAAGTCAGAGAGAAGAGACTTCGATCATCCTTCCATAATGCATTTCTGCATGGGGTCCCTCTGCTTCATCGCCCTCTCTGCCTGCTTAGGGTGGTGGGGCAGAGCTGCTCGGGGTGGAGCTGAGCTCTGAGGGCAGTGGTGATTATCTGAGCCTTTTGTTTTGGTTGGTGCCTCTGGCTGTTCCCTTCTTGGCCTGAATCACCACTCTGTGGCACACCTGAGGCTGTTGGGAATATGGTTCTTAGGTACCCTAGGCAGCAGCATGGTGACCCTCCACCACCATGCCAGCAGCTTCTGGGTGCGGCTTGAAAGGAGAGGTGCCATCTCTGAAGCCCTGTGGGACCCTGCTGTGAGGCAGCACTTTTCCTCTTGCATCTCATCAGCAGGGGCTTCACTTTATGCAGTGAAAAGGCAGGGCATGTGAGCCCTGCCACAAGCTGTGGGGTTCTGTCTCCAGAACGCTCTCCTGGTCACCAGAAATGCTCCGGTGATTTTGTGAACCTGAGTGAACTGCAATGTTTTGACCCCTCTGGTGTGTAATTACTTGTTGCTGCTAATAAAGAAATGTGTTGTAATTTGATGATGCACATTGGTGATGCCCTCGGTGGCAGAGGAGGGAGGGAGGAAGGAGCACAATGAAGGTTTATAGGGCCAGACTTGCCTGTGCTGTACTGCGGGTTTGCAGCGCCTGCAGGCAGTGGTTTAGGAGTATGCCCTGAATTGGGGATGAAGAATGGCTTGAATCAAAGTAGGCTTCATCAGGATAAACTTTTATCAAATATTCCTTACAGAATTCTTGTAACCACATTAACCGGTTGAGTAATCCTAGTTTATATAAAGAATCACTCTCAGTGTCTCACTGTGTTATAGAGGTCTGTACATTGGTCTTTTCGAAAACGGAGTAAAGTTTAATTTTAAAACCAGTGTTAATGAGGCAGTAATGCAGATTTTTAATTACACACAAGTGAAAAATCTGACAAATACAGGTCCAGACTTATGCCTTTGTTATACTGGGGTAAATCCTGTAGAAAGTCTGTTTAAACAGTTAGGCTTCCCTGGGATTTAGGCTAATGGAACTGAGATCAGGTCTCACATCTGGCTGCTTTTTCCCTCTAAGATCTGTCCTCTTGGTAAGACTGTCTGCTCTAAAGAGTCTGTCTGGGCAGCATTGGGTAATTCTACAAAGCAGTTGGATGTAACATGAGCAGGACCAGAGGTGGGATTTCTGTGGAAACTATGGGTAATGCTTAGTGCTAATGAGATCAGGAGTATGCTGGAAGCTGTAGTTTGGATGTACCTTATTGCAGAGGTCAGGTATGCAACAGTGAAGCAATACTGCACTGGCTATGAATGGCTCTGGTGTGATACTGGGGGAGGGAATGCATTCAAACTTAGGCCTGTCCTAGGTGGACACAACTTCCACTGAAGTCAGGTGAGCTCTCTTATGTGGGGTCCAAGAGCTTTTCTACAGAAAATTGCACATTACTGTACAAATAAAAAAAAAGCCTCTCAGTGATAGCAATTCCCAGTAAAAGTGAGAGGAAGATAGTCTGGCACCTGCACTTCGGAGGGTGCAGGCAAGGTGAGAGGAGCCTGCTGAACTCCTGCCAGCAGGAGTGGACTCTGGAAGTTCCCAAAGTGGAATTGCCTGCCAAAGCTAAAGTCTCCCTGAATGCAGTGGGCATGTCTGTGTGCAGGGATGCCTTGTTAGTGGTGGGGGTAATGTTTCTGCAGCTGGTGGAAGAGAAGCACTGTAGGGTTCCTGAACAGCACACCTCATCGTGAATCGGAGCTCAGCTTTGGATGCAAGGAATCATTTACCTTGAGGTTTTACCTTTCTTTCCAGTGGCCATAAGAGGCTTTGCTGTGTGTGAGTGTGATGAGTCCTGCCCTAGACATGCCCTTATAAGTTTAAGCAATTTGTACTTTTTCTAAAAATAGCTTTCTCAAAGTGATATGGTCAGTTTAGCTTTGATATTGTGAGCAAATTGTTCAGAAGCTAGACCACAAATTTTAGGTTCATCTAGATTTTAGATGTTGGTGAAGCAGCCCTTTACACAGAGTCAGTGGTGAGGGTTAGGCCTCTTAGGAGGTCTCCAAATACAGATTATGCCTACCTAAATTAGAATAGTCACAAAATTAGAGGTAGGTGTTGCCATCATAAATCTGGGGGAACTCTTTGAAGTATATTAAGTCCTAATGCTTTGAATTGATAACTTTGCAGAGAGATTCAGTAATGGAAAAAAATTAAAGTCAAATAGTGATTGCTTCGGTAAACTTCCAGATTCAACTTTTTGAATCAGTTTGATACCTTTTCCAGTAGGTTATACTTCGTCCTGTGTAGTGATTGTCTTTTATGTTGATTTAATTCCCCTGGTGTGCATGAAGAATGGAGCTTTTAATTAAATGTGCAATTAATTGCAAGAAGTTTGCTATACAAATAATAACAAACTTCTCCTTCGTCTCCAAATACTGTTCCTATGTGTGACAGACAACATTCTCTCCATCATAATGCCTTAATTTCTTTTTTCTTAGCAGTAGAATTTAGTGAGGAGACCATGGAAGATGCAAAGAACCTTCTTCAGGCAATCTCCTCATTTATTAGAGATGCAAATGCTTATATAAAAGGACAGCTGGTGTGTGACCCTGTTAGAGAAGACGAATTGTGGGAAAGGTAAGTGCACCTCCTGTATCTTAAAAGATTGTGATTATGTGAGCAGTAGTTCGCTGACAGACTCAGAGGTTCTGTTTAAGCAGGACAAGAAGGACTAAGGAGCAGTCGTCCCTCCCAGCCCAAAAACCAAGGGCACGTTTTTTTTTTAAATTCTCGTTCTAGCCAGCTGTTTTTGCTCATAGTCTGCTACACTCAGTTCATTGGGTTTTTGAAATCTGTGTTACTTATCTAGTGTGCCTGTCCTAACACAGGCATCTTTGCCCCTTGCAGGCGATGTAGGAGGCAAAGCTATGGCAGTTGTGAGGCTCCCCAGTTCATAAGTAGAGCTGGGCAGTAGTGACTGGAGAAGAAAGAGGATGACTGAAGAGTAACACACCTCAGGCATGTGAATTCGTAATCCAGCTGGCTGGCACTGTAGTGTGCAGCAGAGGAGAGAAGGGGATGCTGAGAGATTGGTCATGGGCAGGGATGTCACAGGGAAGGAAGAAATTACAGTTGTCGTGACCCTGACCACGGTGAGGAGAATCCTTTGGAGTCCATTATGAAAACCAGATTATCTTCAGGACTGAGATGTACTGTGTGTTGGGTGCAAAGCTGAGAGCAGGAGCATGGTGCTCTGGAGTCAGGGTAGGAGGGGCACTGAGTGCCCTGATGCAAGGTTAGTGCAGGCAGCTCTGGGCTGTAGAATTAGAGGGGAGACAGTCTGTGCTGTAGAGGTGAGAGGCATGCTTCCTTGTGGCTCAGGCACCTCACTGTTGGGGAAGCTTATGGCTGCACTGACTGAGGGTTGCAAGGGGCACTGGAGCATGTTACAGGAAAGTGGAGTTGCATTAAGTAGCTGTGGTATTTGGCAAAAGCAAATCCTTCAGCGGGAGGCTGCAGGAGATCTGTTGGTGTGAGATAAAGCTGAGAGGCATGAGGAAGTTGAAATAGATAGTCAATAGGGGATGTGTGGGAGGGCACAACTTGTGTATCCCTAGGTGTAAAACCAACCAAAATGAAACAAAGCTCTTATTCTTAATTAGCAAAGTGTTAGATACTCAGTGGAGAGGGGGAAGCTTGCAGGGAGAAGTGTTGGGAGGAATGAATTAGAACAGCAGCCATCCAGTATCTGAGGGGAGGCAGGCATTCCAGGCATAAACATTCAGAAACAGGCAAAATAAGGCTCAGGAGAGCCCCAGAGATGCTAGGATAGCTTGAGGTTCCCCAGCTAACCTTGCTCGTTGCGCTTTATTGGGAAATGGCATCCCTGGGCCAACACCGTCAAGCTCTGGTTTGCCTGGCTGTGTATGGGAGCATGCTGCCAGCAGCTGTTTGTAGGTCCTCATTTATCCCTGCTGCTCTCCTCGTCTCCCTCTCCAAGTGGCTGCAGCTGGTGGCACTGGTTCTGCAGTGATCAGTGCTGGTTGCCCGCTGGCTTTTGGCACTGTTACACAAACAGTCCTGCTGGACCATTCCATCTGGGCCATAGTGAGTGGAATCCATTGGGATTGGTGTCTCCTGGGAAATGAGGAAGCAGTGCTTGGTTCTGAGTCAGATCCTGACAGCAGGATTCTTGACCAACCCCAGGACAGCTTTTGTGCCAGGTACTGGAGTGCTGCCTGTGATGTGTCTTCGGAAGAGCAGCATGCTGTTAACATGATAAATGGGCTGCTGGAAAAAAAGCAGAACTCAGTAAGATCTTTGATGTGCTTAATATCAGCCTCATTTTCCATCTGTTTTTAGATGATTTAAGGCAAACTTTGCTGTGTTGTTGTTGGCCCCTCTCATTAATCACGTATATTTATTGAATGGGTGTAACACTTAGGATTTTGACACGCATCCAATTTTTCCCTTCACAGTGGAAAGACGTGTTCCCCCTGAGTGTAGCACTGCCCATCACAGGACAGCTGGGAAGGAGATGGCAGTGTCCTTTCGATGACTCCCTCTGGCTGAATGGCTGATGAATTCAGCATACTGCTGGCATCTTGTTTGTCTTATCTTAAATGTTACCTTTTCTTCTTGAAGGCTAGCCAACACAAAAGTAACCGTGAAGGCTGCGTTTGCAGATGACTTTGACACCTCCAGGGCTGTTGCAGCAATTATGGACCTCATTCACCATGGCAACAGACAGCTTAAGGCTGTTACTAAGGTAACCCATTAGGATACAGAGATCAGAAAATGACAGCTGTCCACTGTCCTACTGCTTAATGCAGACAGATTAGTTTATTGCTCACATAAGAAACCAGCAGAAACAAAGCTCCGTAAATTGTTGACCTTAATGGAGCCCATTTGTCCTGACCCTATCACAGGAATTGTGCATGGCTATTGTTCTGTGCTTCGTTGTGTCCAGAGGATGTTTCTTTCCTGCTGCCCTGTGTTATTTATACCTAAGGTTTTTGAAAGGCCTGAAGCCGTTGTGACGTGCTGCTAATTTTAGTGCTGGTTCTGTATTCTTACACTGCTTCTTTGCTTAATATCCATGCACAGAAATTAAGCTAAATTGGGAAGTGGTGGGGGGGTGGTTGCTGCAGGGGCTTTGGCTGGCAGCCCCAGGTGCACTGGGCAGTCTTGGTGGTGAGTTCAGCGCTGGGGACTGAGTGGTTTCTGCTGTCAGCAGACTGTAACTGGCATCAGCATTCCTGCATGAGTCTGTCTTCAGATGGCTTTTGGCAAATTAAGACCCTGTTAAGATCTCTTATGCTGACACAAAGAAGGCATCTGGTAAGGACAAGACTTGAGCGATAAACACTATATTAAGCATTTCTGGGTTCTCTATTTACCAACATCTCCCTTTGTCACTTGCTGTGCTCCTTGAGTGCTGATATCATCGTGTTCACCATGTTTTGTGCAGTAAAAGAAATGTTGTGTACATGGTAATAACTGTTTAAGAGAGAATTAGCATGTTGGTTTACAAATCCTGCCTCCCTCTGGCCCTGTTTTGGCATTGGCTTTAAATTCTGTCCTTAGCCTGATCTTTACAAATTGACTCTCTAAGCAAATCCCTGACCTGAAACACTTTGCAGCAGGGATCTGTAGTGGCATTACCACTCCTAGATGCAAGTGCCCCCATTTTGTCAGTCACTGCTTGTTCCCCCTGAATTCCTCCTGTCAATTGTTTTGTTGGGAATGGGATGGGGTATTTGTGGGGCAGCTGACTTGATTTCTGGTTGGAGTGGTGGAGCTTTTCTGGGTACTGCCCAGTTGTCTGGAGTGTTCCCTCTTTATGGCTGTGAGTGTAGTTTTTCTCCTTAAGAACTGTGAGTAAATTCACATAACTACTTACTCCTCTCTTTAGCCTTCCTGCTAAACATTTTGCACCTTGGATGGCACGCTCCTGTTCCTTTCTCCCAGTGGCCTGCTCCAGCTCCTCCCAGTTCAGATCTTCCTATACATTTTAGACTATAGTTTATCTCAGGCCCTAATGAAGATGTCAGATGAAATCCAGTACCAGCTGCTGATTTGCTTGTGCATGTCATCACTCTTATTTTTTAGGCAAGGGTTAGTCCCTTAAATTGCTCCTCAGTCTGTCATTTAATCCTTATTTTATTGCTGCTGCTGCTGCTGATTGCTGGTGCTGCCAGGGCATGACAAAATGCCAAATACAATCTCAAAGCGGTCTCCACATGGATCAAATCAATAAGATACTCAAAGAATTTTTTTTTAAAATCTTTTGTATTATAGGTGCCCATGAATCTGGGATTTTGTTCTTTTTGTTTTGTTTCCATACACATAGCCCTTTCATGCCCAGAAGTGCTATTTTTAGTTCCAATTTACTGCACACATGTAATGCGTGGCAGCTTCGCGCATCTCTTCTCCTCGCTGCGCAGGCTGGTGATAAGCTCTTCCCTTTCCTCGTTTACTTAAATCCCTTCCTTTTGTGTTGTGAGGTGCTTTTATATCTCTGTACGATTGCCTGTCTGGGCAGGTGTTCTTGGTGGAGGTAGATCTATATAATTAGTAATAGTTTTCCCTTGTGGACTAGGCTACAGAGAGATGCTGGGTTCTGTAATATATATTGACTGGACAATCTCTTTTGAGTGTTTTCTAAACAGGATGCTGGATCTCCTAGAAGCTCTGTTGTGTATGGAAGCATTATTTCCTATATAGAAGGCTTTTTCAATGCCCTTGGGATGTCCTTTGGAGAAAGACAGGTAATGAAATATCTCTTCTATGTGTTCGAGTATATGGTAGCAACCTCAGTGTTATGTTTCATAGAATACTTTCTGAAAGCATCAGATGTAACAAAGTTATTTATGGTTTTAGTAAACCTTTCTGCACTGCTCACAGTTTCTCCTGTGACGTTTTAGGAGAGTGTCTGAGCAGGTGGAACAAAGTGTGGGCTTTTTAGTTCTTGGAGGTACTCCCATGTGACTTCCGCACCAATTGTGCTGTGGAAATGAAAGACTGAGGAATGAAACAAGAAAAAGTTAGCATTGGAGGCCTTTAAATTGTCCTGTTATGTGTCTGGCTTTCCCCAGCTTTTCCTCTTCTTCCTGATGGTTGCATCCATGCTGGCTTTGATAGCTGTGTGAATATTTGCAGTTGTGAGGAGTCCCACTCCTCTGCAGAAAGCCAGAGGAAGGGGCTGCTCTGCCTTGAACCTTGTGGGGGTATGTGGAGAGGAGGAAAATGATTTGGGGATGGGGCCCTTACGTAACTAGTTCTTGGAAAGATAGGAATGGGGAGAGAGAATAAAAGGAGAGAAAAGCTCAAAGCAAAGTACTGAAAAGGAAAGAGAGTCCTCAATATGGAGGTGATATCCTGATACATGGAAGGGGAGCATTTAAAATGACACAAGGTGTTGGAGAATAGCAGGCTGTTCTTTGCTCTTCTCCTGCTCAAATATGGTGCTGAAGGCAAAGTAGTGGAAAAATTTCTGTAGAGAAACTTTTCTGCAAAAATTTATTTTGGGGAGGGGGAGAATAAGAAAAAGGAAATAACATTTTTCATCCTTTGAAATTCAGGCAGTATAGCAGTAAATGCATTTATTTAATTTGCCTCTGTGGATTTTCTCACAAAATTTCTTTCAAAACAGTGGCTGGATGTGATTTGGCTGCGTGTTACCCCTCATAGCCTGTGGTTTGCATGTTAATTTTTAGTGGCATACTAAACACTTAAATTGTTTTGTTAGTTGGATGGCAAAGTCATTCCTCCAGATTCTGGGCTGTCTGTATGCAGGTGTCTGCTACACCTATATATTTGCTGAAACAAGTATCTGAATGCTTTTCTTTGTTGTAGGCTGTGCTAGTCCCTTTCTCTGTGGCAGGAGGATCAGCAGAAGATGCTGATAATAATCTTCCAGCTGAGATAAGCTGGAAGAAAGGAGCAGCTCATCAGACTCTTCTCTGTTCCTCTGCTCTTTCAGCTTCCAGTAAACAAATCTGTCAAAATCTTCATCAGAAAAGTCCATGGGCTACCACAATTTAGTAAATAAAATGGTATAGGGATTGTTCCTGACCTCGAGACCAGCCACAACAGCTCAGCATCCAGCCTTTCTTACCCCTTAGACAGGTAGCCCCAGGCATGCAGCTTGCTGGGAGCAGTCCCTGACCACAGAGGGTCCTGGCACGTGTGCTGTGTGGGAGAGGGCTGCCTGGCCTGGACGCTGCTGTGCTAACAGTGCAGAGGATACAGGGAGCAGTGTTTGGGTCCCCTCATTTGGATGTTTACATGTGGCCTGTGGGTCTGTCTTGCTCCTGGGCTGGGATTCATCTCAGCTAATCAGCCTAATGTAGCTGCCTGTGCTTCCAAAGTCATCAGTGGGGATGCTAAGGAATAGCTCATCTCAGTCTGGTGGCTGTATACAATAAGACCACCTGTCTCTGTCTCTGCATTGGCAAGAGGAGATCTTATCCACAGGGAGGTAAGATGAATCCATATGGAAAGGTGATGAGTGAAAACCATTGTGCCTGTTTTAGAGCTGGGAAGCTTTTGCTCTGCCAGAGAGTGCAGTGTTGAGTGTATTGCAGGTGCAGCTGGGGCCGGTCTGTGGGGTAAGCAAAGGCCAGAAATTTGAGGTCAGCCCTGAGAGGCTACACAGTGTTTCATGTGGAAATCAGATTGGTTTGTCTCCTAAAGCTGCTTCTCGTGTTGAAGGCTCTCACTCCAGTAAGTGCCTGATTTGAACTCTTGCGGTGGTGTTTGTGGAGGCATGTTTCTTGCTCCCATCATCATGGCTTTCCCTTCTGTATTTAAGTATTTATCCTGCCACAGGTTACTATGGAGCGTTTCTGGCACTTAGATTTATTACCTTCTTCAATCTCATAAACGTTTTCTTTAGTATGGTTACCTGTTTTGAAAGCTTGGAGCATTTGCTGCATTTCACACTCTTGTCTTCAACAGCTTCCCCCTCACCTCTTCCTCCTGCTCCTCTTTGTCAGTGACCTCTGAAACTCTGCTCTCTTTCATTTCCATCCTGCTGTTCAGTGACTAAACCCAGTCCCCCCTGGCTTTAATTACTCAGCTGCTCTTCCACTCCCGGATGATGTTGCTGCCAGAAGCTTTGCCCCTGGCCTTGGTGCACTTTGTGCTCCTGCTCTCGTGCCTTAGTGATAAAATACCGCCGTGGTGTTCTCTTGTTTGTTGGAGGTTTGTCCTTTTCCTCCCCTTTGAGCGTTTGCCTCTAATGACAAACAGGGATGGTCTCTCTGCCAAGAGCGAGACCAGGAGCCTGGCTGTGCCAATGCTGAGGAGTGGCCTTCCCCTTCAGCTGCCTCCCAAGCTCCCATCCCGGCAGCTGTTGGAGCAGGACTCTGTAGGAGGAGTCAGTCTGTTCTGTTCTCGAGGCATTGACCAGTGAGACTCCTGCTAATCCAGAGGAGGCTGAGGAAGCTTGGAGGTGGCTGAGAGGAGGAAGGGGCTTGGCTACAGCCAGGAAACACCCACGCTCTGTGTGCAGTAGCTGCTGCTTCCATCAGGTTTTTTTGAGTGGCTGAAACTTTGGGTAAGGGGATCAGATGAAAGTTCTGTGGGTTTGGGAAGGTTTTCGGTAGATGAAAGGAGAAAGGATAGGATGGAGTAGAGACTTCAAGCCAAAATACTTAATTTTCCTGGTTTGTGTTTCCTGAAGGAGGTCTGGAGCTCAAAGACAGAGTAAGAGGCTGATGTATTCTCTGTCTTTGGACTTTTACAGCCAAGGAGCTGTCTGATCTGGTGGCTAGGCTTCCTTTGCTGTGTTGGATTCCTGTTGCCAGGCCTTTCTTACATTAACTTGTCTGATCTCTTCTTAAGTTGTGCGTGCTTCAGGCATCTCAGAGGTTTCCTGTGGCGATGAGTTCCCCACTTGGGTTATGCAGCATGTTGTGTTCATGTGAGAGCACTCTGCTCCACGGTAAATGCTTTCTTGTGCAGGAATATGCTGAACTACTTCCAAGTGTGACTCCACTGTAACTTTTTGTCCAGCATTAGTGAGATGGTGACATTTTAATCCTACCAATAGACAGAAGTTGCACAACCAAGAGAGATGATAAGGCCTCACATTGCTATGGAGATGGAGGTTGATTTTCTTAATATCATACTCAGATGTTTGTAAAGCACCCTGTCTGATTTCTAGGTGGCTGTGGGAGGAGACAAGTCTGCAGTGCTCTCCAGTGTCATTGAAGAGCTGGTGAGGTTCCGCACGAAGGTCCGTCATTATGCGCTGGCTCTGCCGGAAGCGGCAGACACTGTGCCACGGGAGGGTGCGGTGAGAGCCGAGGAACCCAAACAGGAGCAGAAGGAAAAGAGGAAGCAGTTAATGCAGGAGAGAAAACCCCTCTTGGAGGCTTGTGACAGTCTGCGTGGAGACCTTGCTGCCTTTGGAATCCACATAAAGGTAGAAGACACTCAGCCACTTCTTAAGACAACACATGTTTTTGTCCTTCATTCCCCTTCAGCAGCTTGTGGCGTGCCCTGTTCTCTGTGTGACTGCAGTAGCTGGAGGTGGAAGTCTAGCCCTTGTCTGGCTGTACTGCTGCCTTCTCTTCTGCTCCCCCTCAGCCTAGTGTCTCCATGCAAGCCACTGAAAATTTCATAATATTCAGAAATCCCTAAGTTGCCCAAGTTGAATCCAGAAGGAAGGGTGTGAGTAACGTGTGCAGTCTTAAAAAAGATTGCAAAGGAACTGGAAAGTAAACTGAGATGACTTGTGAAAATAATGCCTTCCTTCTACCCCCTCCCCACACTCCCCACCAAAAATAAGTCTTCATGAGAAAACCTCTTCCATCTTCAGCAGCTTCATTCCCAACTGTTGTGAGCCACAGGGACTTTGCCCGATTCCTGTACCACTCCTCTCTCCATCCTCCTTTCTACTTTTAGCCTACATCTAATGCCTTTTCCATTATCTCAGTGGCATCTCTGGCTCGAGAGAAGACCTTCTATGGCATTACCTCCTGGTTCCAAGGAGCTGCATTACTTCTTTAAAGTGCTGCTTCTTCCAGTTCCTCTTGGTCACTGCCCTTCTCGCCGCCGTGAGGCGAGAGTCATTGTTCTTCTTGTGTGCAGAATAATCCTCCACATTCTCTCCCTCCATCCATTTTATGCTGCTCATTTTCCCTTTGCTTGGGAACTGATCCTGGGAAGTCTGGTTCCATGGTTCTGCCAGTGGGAGGATGGAAAGCACAATGCCATCAGGCAGTGACAGCACACATCCGCTCCAGCTGCCGAGCGTGAGGGCTGTCACTTGTCAGCGCTCCTGGTAAAGCAGAGCGTGGTCTGCTCTCTCCCCTCTCGGATGACAGCGAGTGTGCCGACACAAACCGGGGTGAGGGCCAGAGCGTGGTGGTGGTGGTGGTGAGCTACAGCTGTGAAAGGAAAGGGAAGCTGGAACATCTGCTTCCTTTAACTTGTTTGTAAATCCTCACTACGCTCATCTGTCAAGCAAGTTTGCAAATCCAAACAACTGCGCTGAGACAAAGTCTTGGAGAAGCAGCCTGGTTTTTCACCTGTTGGAAAAATGCTGCAGCCCCACCTCGATCCTTTCACAGATTTGTTTTGGTTTGTTTTTAAAGGGATTTACATTTGAAACCCCCACAAATTAGTCTGAGCCAGGATTCAAAACATTCCATTTATTTAAAAAAATTTTAATAACCTGAAGCTCAGCATAATCTGTCCCAGAACAGATTGGTCTAGAAGACAAAGCACATATGCACTTATGAGCACACACAGCAAGCATCTGAAGCTGAACTCCTGCGTTTTTTACTGATGCTGTGGAAGTATCCGAAAGTGTGAAGTTGCTCACACCTTGCTTTTGCAGATCCTAAAGAGTCCTGCAAACTGAGTGATGCAGCTCTGCAACTCCTCACACAGGCTCACCAAAGCACATGTGCATGTACAAGACAAGGCCTACACAAAGCAGGACTCTTCCCCACTCTTGCTCATCATGAGTCTGCCTGGCTGGGTCAGCTGATGCCAAAAATGCCTTGGTAAAACAGCATCTAACAGGGGTCCTGCTTGCAACCTACACTCTGGTTTCTTCTGTCAGGTTGCTCAATGCAAAGGATGTTGGCTGAAGTTACGTGACTTGCAACAGACTGATTAAGAAAAATCCATATGTCTTTTCTTGTCATTGTAGGATGCTTGGAAGCTATGCTACTAAGTGAAATGTAGTAATTGGGTATTTAGGTATCAAAAAGTTTTCATTTTAATGTAAAAAAAAGATTCAGTGTTTACAGCCGCTCTCATGAGTCAGCGTTCATGGAATGTTGTCATGTGTCAATGTTCACATTAACTTTTATTTTCAACCATTGCAGTCAAACAACTGGTTCTAAATAGAATGTTCAATTTAGCTGTAATACTGCCTTTTGGAAATATGATAGTATCACATTACAGATACTAAAATCAACAGGCTTCTGTCCCGAGTTCAGATCAAACACGTTCAGCAATATATTCTAATGTATTGAGCATGTTTTTTCATGGACATGAGCCATTGAGACTTGAAAATATGACTGTATGAGTTGAGCAGAAGCTACTCATGTGAGAGGCTACACCTCTCTGCAACATCCCACGCTGAAATGGTGACATTTCTACTGTGTATTTCTTCCCTGTAAGCTGGGAAAAATGGCCTAGTTTTGTTTTACAGCTCTGAACATTATTAGTAGCAGTGGCATTCCTGTGAGATTGTATTGCCACCTCTTTTGCCCAATTGGATGAATAGGTTTGCTGAGTGAATCTTGGTTAAAACCTGTGATCCAGACTGGCAGGACTGACCTGCTTACTTTTTCTTACAGGACAGAGCCGCTGTTTCAACCTGGGAAATTGTGGAAGGAGGGCAGACAGAGAAGGAGACCGAGAAAAAGAGCTGATCCTTCATCCTTGGACTTGTTTTTTATTTCAGCTACTTTGGCAACTGTTGTAAATACTATTTCTTTCAAAATAAAATCTGTTGAACAGAATGGCTAAAAACGATAGCGTGTAATTTGAGCAAAACTGTTGGCAGTACTACTTTGGTAAATAAATACAGGCCTGGCAGCACAGGTGGTGGAAGCATCCAGAATACAAGGCAGCACAGGAGCAGCTCCACTGACTTACACAGACATGGGGCTGTTCCACTACAGGAGCTGCCCCAGCCCAAGCACTCTGTTCTCTGCCCTTGCTTTTGTTGCTGACCTGACACAGAATTTAAACACTGTGAAGGCAGAGGCAAGAACTTAGGTCTGTCTTCAAGGTGAAAACACTTAAGTTTTATGTCTGTTGGTTTGACAATTCTGTTGCTCTCAGACATAGCAGTGGGGGATACTGTTAACCTTGAAGTATTTCCTTATTGCAGTAGTGCTGCTTTGGTCCTGTGAAACCTTCACCTGTAATACAATGGTATCTTTTAAGTAAGTTACCTGTAAGGCAGTGGTATCCTGTAAGTAAGTTACCTGTAAGGCTTGGTATCTTCTGTTTGTTTTTGCACAGAATACATGGAGATGGCTCTAGCACTGGGAGTGCAGCACACTCAGGATCTCTCCAGAATTGGGAAGAGAAAATTAGTATGTATATATATTAGTATAAACACTAGTATAAAGTATGTTTAGTTTTTACCTGTTCAGTTATCTTTTTGCTAGCCCTGGCTGCTGTGGCTGTGGGCAGAGGTGCAGAAGCCTCTCTTACACCTGGGGTGACCTGTGTTCTAGGGCCTGTGTTGATACAAGGCTGGTACTTACCCCGTACCTGCACTTTTTAAAAATCAATTTATGAAAACATAAAAACTAAGAATGTGGTTTCATCTACAAGGCACTTGTGTGTTTCCAAGTATCTATTCAAAAGGATAAAGGCTTTCTTTTATACTGTTGAGAATAAAACATGTAGCTATTTTTCTGCTCCCTTTCTCCATTATCTGTACTTCCACAGAAGAGTGGGCTGTCTCTTCATCAGCACTGGGGCAGGTGCTTATTTGACACAGCTGGTATTGTACATTTGCTCGTGGCAGCGTTGTTCTAGCAAAACAGAGTGAATGGTGAGCAGGCAGCTCAGCTGCTCTGTGAAATGGGATTGGCACATACCAAACAAAGTCCAGTCAATTTACTATTATTTTTATTTCCTACCAAAAGAAACTGCTACATTTCCAGAATGTTTAAAAATTGTAACAATTCGTATACATTAGTGAATAACAGAGTTACAACTTCTGTGTCGCTTTAAAACCAACAGGGCAGGTTGAAATCTGTACTGAGCTCTGTTAATTGATTGACTTCGCCTACACATCATTTAGATTATAATACCACTGATGTTCTAATTACAAGAAAAAATCACTCATTTTAAAGGAAAGGCAGTAGCTGTTTTAAAATCAGTTTTAACTTTCTGATTTCATTTAGAAGTAGTCAGGTTTCTCAAATACATTTAAGGGGGGGAAATAATAGCTTAAGTTTCCCCAAAGCTGTAGACAGTTTACAAAACTGCTTAAATTAAACACTAAAACCTCATCTCTTAAGAGTAGTCTGTGAACCGTCATAGAGCAACACGAACAAACACCTAAAAACCTATTTTAAAAATAGGTAACTGGTTTGAAAAGAAAAACAAAAATGCATCAGGGTGAGGTAGTAGTCACAGTGCATCCAGAAATACCAACTCTAAGGGCTGAAGGGAAATACTTGGAGTAGCCTTTCTGATTCCAGGTGCTTTCTGCAGGCAGCTATTGTAAGGAATGAGAACACAGTCTGACTGGTGTGTGAGACCCCACATTCCAGCTGGGAGCACTGCAAGAGTGGCTGTGCTGAACAGGTAACATCTACTGCAATAACCAGCCACGTAACGTGCTTGTTCAGCACTTCAATGAGCAGAAACACTTGGAGCTGGATTGGAGGTTCAAGGGCAGTAACCATTTAAATTTACTTTGCATGAACCTGCCTCCCTCTCCACTCTGGTTCAATCCCTACAAGCTTTGACTAAATCTCGCAAAATTTAATAGTCCTGTGCAAAATCCTGCCGAAGTTCTGCTTTACACCTAATGCTTGCCTGCTCTGCCAGTGTGCCAGATCAGCGTGGCCCTGACAGTGTCTGTCTGTCCTGCAAAGGTCAAGCAAAAGCCTCTACGCTTTTTGCTCTAAAAACTCCTGCATTCTGCAGTACTAAGTACTGCACCTGAAGCTCAAAGACCGACCACCCTTTTTCTGTTCCTGCCTTTGACTTGCAGCGTGCGCTGCCCGCACTCCGCTGTGAAGGTACAAGTATGTGCCACGGGCTGCCTTTTGTTCCTTCAACTTGTATTCCAGCTGGCTCATCGTTATCCTCCTGTGGATCTGTGTGCTGGGCTGCTCTGAGCTCTAGCCCAGCAGGCAACTGGAGTTTTAAAAGCACTTCACTCTTCCGTGATCACTGAGAGCTGAACCAGTTCTGCTGGCTATCACCGAGTTTCTTGCCCTGCCTAGTACCTCTCCGAAGGATACTTTCACAAGTCCATTGTATTGAGTTCCAGATGAGTCAAGACCAGATGAAGAAACAGAAATTTATTTCTTTTGCAGGTAAGCCTAATTATTGTGTAATGAATTTTACTGCTAAGATACCTATAGTGTATCTTCATTCTGCCAAGGGGGAACCTTTTAAAAAAATAACAAGACATTACAGGAAGGGGTGCCTTGTCCAAATGAATGCTGCCTCTGGGACTAGGAATGGGAAAAGGCAACTAATTACATTCAAAATCTACAGCAACTCTCATGCACTCCCTTTCCAAAGAGGCTTACTTTTTGCTTCTTACTATACTAGCATGGCAAAAAATGAAGTGCAATAGCTAATTCTAGACAGAGGATCTAAGAATGACAAGTGACAACCTTGGTGCAATCCAAGAAATTCAGTTGAGCTGGTGGAAGAATTTTATCTAAATATCAAGTGCATTTTTTTTTTGCTGTTCACACTTTAGTTATTGCTCAATAACTATCAAAAAGAACAGAGGAATACTTTCAGTTTAGTTTTATTATATTATAACAGATCTGCAACTACAGCTTATTTCAGCCAAAACATTTTTGTATTCCAAACTCTTAAAAAATATCTACATTAATCATATTTTTCTATTCTTAAAAATAAAAAATATCTACCTAACATACCAATGCTGCTACAGCACTTGAAAGGGTGCATTATGTAAATTCTACGGTACATGTAATTACTCTTGCAGTCATTGTTCTTTCTTTTCTTCTCTGCTGCTTTGGCTTCAGGTTTCAAAAAGTTTGTTAAAAGCTGTTCCAACTTCTGAAACCATGTCAGAGGCTGTCATTGAACGTCCGAATTTCTGGAAGGCTTGGTGGTTAGACTGCCTCGTGAGAGAGCAAGCTCCAAAAGCAGCCACCAGAAAGGGATTTTGACTGAAAGGAAAAAAAACAAAAAACAAAATTATAAAGAGAATCCAAATGCTTCTGTGCAATTTATAAGGTGGTGGACATCATCTTTGTACTTGTAAATGTTAGCATTGCCAAGAAGGCCTCTTAAGCAAACATCTTCTCACTCTTGCACTGCAGAGCATCTTTGTCTGAGTATTTTTATCAAATACTTCCCTACCCATGGCACAGCACGTGACTGAGTAAGAAACACCACCAGGGCCAAAGCATGCAAAAGGACAACAGGCTTAAAAAGTGGGTAAGGCGTTCGTTCCATGTCTGGTTTTACTGATGTGAAGACCGAAGTCTCACCTGCCAGCCTTTCAACCCCCTTTCCCTTCCAGTCGCTGGATAGCTCCATTTAGTTTTGTCTTGCAGGGGTGGGGGAAGGTCATGGGGATGCAGACAAGAGATGATTTTCAACAGGGCCATAATGACTGCTCCAGGGCCTTCATTACCATCAGCTTAAAAGGGGTACAGTGGCAGGTGAAGACCACAGCACAAATTACACACTGTTGTAATGCCTCTACACACTTACGAACTGCCCAAGAGAGCATACCCAGACCCAGACCTCTAATGCTGAACCTCCCCCAGAGAAGCCAGCACAGTCCAGAGCCACCTCCACCTGCCACCTCCAGAGCACCTTTCCAAAGGCTGGGCCATGGGAGTCATTTCTGCTGCCTTAAAATAGAAAACAACTGCAGAATAGTTCAGCAGCCAGTGCTGCGCTCCAGCTCTGGCTGATGAAAAACCTCACAAAGCTCAGCCTCAGCTGAGCACTGCTGCCTGGAAGACACTAAAGACCTCCTGACTCCTCTGCCAAGTAAGAGTTTTCTGAAGGATCCCAATGTAAAACATGGGCAAAGCAGGACACGACTTCACAATTAGGTGTTACCTGAGCAGAATTTCCATGTGCTCATCAAGGTGCAGGAGTATTTAAGCCACTTTGAGAGTTAATCCTGGATGCCCAAATACTGCTCTGAAACAAGAGCTGGGCACAGGCTCCTGGGCTCAAGGCAGCTAAAGCACCACACTCCAAAGACATCAGCATCCTCTCTACTTAAGTGAGGAATTCTACCTACTGTACCAGTGGCACCCCTGAAAGCCAGTGCAATCTGTGTTTGAAAACCCCTCTGTACAGACCCATTTTGAAATGCCAGAGCCAGGCACAAGCTGGAAGGACTGGCTGGACTGCCTGCAGTGCAGTCTCTGAGTGGATGCCCTGACTCACTGAACCCAAAAAGCTCCTCCTTTCCTGCAACACACGAAGTAGGCAGGATTGGTACAGCAGGTGTGTGTGAAGGGTCACCTTAACACCACCGCAGGAGACACAATGCATTGCTGATACTAATTATACTTTTCCTTCATCTATAAAATAAAGGAGTTTCTGAGCAAGCTGTTTCGAAAAGCCACAGGAGCTCAAGTCAGGAGAGCCTGGAGAACACGTGCTGTGTTTGCTAATCTCTCCAACAATTTAATACTGCTGTGCTGTACCCCATGCAAAAATGAAGTCACTCTTTTAATGACTTAAAACAGATTTCCTCCTTTAGTGGTAGCTGCAACTTCAGATACCCAGAATGACAAAGGAAACCAAGATTGTGTATGTTAGATTTCAGAATTTTGAAGTCTGCTTCAACTGGTCCCTTGTTCCCCCTGGGGCACCTCGTGCAGTGCCCCTGTGGTAACACAAGCACAGGCTGGACAACTGCCATGGACATCTGATACTGTGCACCTGCATGCAGCATCCCAAAGACTACAGAAGGTCTCCACTCCTCAAGCTTCCATACTTACTGAGAAGAGGGACTGTAACTCCCTGACTGCTTATGTTCCTTTCAACTTTATTTAACGCTGCTGCTTTCACAGAAAGACTACATGATTATCTGGCAGCTAGTTTGACAGGAATTGACATAATTTAACTAAAAAGCCAACAGCCATCAGCATGGCTGCTTTATATACAACCAAAGTGGACTGCCATTTGGCCTTAAAAGAATTACTCTCTTTGAAATTGTATTTTATTTTCAAGTTTCAACATACCCGCCCCACTGAATTACTCAGGCACAATGCAGGAGGATTCACCAAAACAGGAAAAACAAAGCCAAACAATGTCTTTTGAATTACAGAGATGCTATTGCCAAAGACTACCACTTACTTACCCTTCATACTTTCTGCCTACATTCAGTTGTTTTGAAAATAGGTACTTCATACATAAATGTCCTTGTGAACAGATCCAGAGGCTCTTCTTCTGCCCCAGACTTGGGAGATGTTAGATTACTGAAGTCTTATTAAAATTATTACAATTATGTAGACTGCTCTAGAACACCCTTACACTTTTTAAAAGTACATGGATACCTTCTTACCAAAATCTCAAATTTCATTTGGAAATTTATATAATAGAAGGCCTACAACAGTTGCCATAGGTGAACATTGACTCACAGCAATGAAGTTATTAATTAATATTCATACCCATTTGTTTTTTCAGCTCCAGCAACAAATGCCCAGTGTGCCAAGACTCCAAGAGAACCAGAAAGGAGGTCCCCCTGTCCACCACATCTCCGGCTGCTTCCTTCATGGCTACACACAAGTACTGTGAACAGACAAACCAAAAACAAAGTCATGTGCTTTTATCCCTCCATTTACAATGACAGCACTGCAGCTGCAAGGGTTACCCTCGGAGGCACACAGCAACTAACAGGTGAGAGAGACTTAACACAGGCAGCAGAATAAGCTGAAATACACTACTCTTACAAAAAGATAAATTGCATTAACATTTTTAAAAATACCTTTCTCGTTATTTTTTAATCCTTTGCAAATACCATTGCACAATGTGCACACTTTCTCCACTTCACTCAGCCTACACAGGTGAGTTTAGTTATTCATGTGCCATCATAAGCCTTCACCCCAAACTGGTCCAGGTCCCTCCACAAAGCCATTGCACAAACACAACTCTTCAGTGTCTCTGACCTTCAGAGTTTGCAAAAGTAAACCAAGGTGTTTATAAAAAGCAAACACAAAATAGAACTAAAATCTTGAATGTTCTACCATGTCCATCACAAAAGAATTTTATTGAAACAGCCTTTTCCTTAGGCTTTGTAAAAACCACATGCAAGACAGATTAACTTTTTTCTGCCAATCAACAGTGTCCTCACCATCCATGTATGTTTCTGTCAGCCGTGTCACTGTGGATAGGCTGTGTCAGGATATCAGATGTTACATTACTGTTTTAAATATACAAAGGACCTTGGTCAAACTGATCTCTTTGTGCAGCTTTAACTATGGAGAACATGCAAATGGTTTCACTTCATTTAACTCCTTTGTTCTCCACTCTCAACAAGCCCAAGCAGGAAGCCTGGAGGACATACAAAGCACACAAAAAGAAAACAGCATCAATTCTGCTACTCTTCTCCAAACTCTCTTGTGGGTATGTACCTACCCTTAGCTTTTTTTCTTGCTTGGCTCTGAAAAAAAAACCCAGGAGAAATTTATTTTCCTCTCCTAAGAGGATGGAAGAGCTGGCAGAATCCTGACTGGCCAAGTGGTGATCCTTAGCATCTCCAGTCAGCTACTGCACGATTCAGGACTGTGCACACAATCACTTGTGTGCTGCTGAGCATGCCAAATATACAAGCAAAGGATAAAGCAAGACCAGGCATTGCATGGACAACAGCTCTTACCTCAAGCCTGGGATGGGTTTCTCCAAAGCGTATGAACAGAGCAGCCCAGGTGTTTTAGAGGGAGTACTCTCCATATTTTTAACGCTTAAAAAAATTTTTCTTTTTCAAACTAATGGAAAAAATTTGCACAGAACTGAAGGACTTGCAGATACATCTTCCTAACTAGCAAGTGGTAAAAAACTACACAATGCCAATAAAGCCCTTCCAGTTCGTTACATGCAACAGCAAAGAACTGCACTTCACTTCCATCTCCTACCGATTCTTCCCGCAGTAATTGCCGGGCTCGCGAGGCCAGGCAGTTGTGCGTGTTTGCTGCCACTGAGAGGGCAAAGATTCATTAGTCACCACAAGCACAGCACACACCACTGCAGCCTTGCCAGCAATTCATTTTCCCAATCACTCTTCTCCCCTTCCCCCTCCCCCTCTCAAATTAAGATTCTGGATGTGTGTCTCACTGAGCAGTAGCTAATGTCAAATTTCACAAGTGTAATGCCCTTCTGAGTTAGCTATCTGAAGAAGGTATGCCCTTTTAGGTGGCGTGATTCATTCTTATTTTATTTTAAATACAGTGCTTTGGAGAAATTACCTCTAATTCTATGACTTTGAAGATGCTATCTCCCAGGATTTTCACTTTGAGGGCTTGAACTCCTGGCAGGAGGCAGGATGGAAATCCTCTGTTCAAAAGCTTTGGGGCCTTCTGACTGACAGCTGAGCACAAGCCCCTGCTTATTAACTGTATGTCACCATCTGCCACTATTCTGTAGCCCCACAACCTTCCAGTCATTTTTGAGCTGTACAGGAAAGCAAGATCTCCTCAAACTAGGCCAATTATAATACTCTGCTAAAAAAAAAAAAAGTGGTCTTTTGTTTGTGGTTTTAAAAGTAAGTCTCAAATATGTGCAGACTACCTCACAGGCAACAACAAAAGCAGACCTTTGTACTCTGCACACAGACGCTGGAAAACAAATCCATGGAATACCTTCAAAGAAGCAGAACTAGAGGAAATTCACTTGAATGAGGAGTGAAAAATATAACACTCACAGAATTCTTGTGCAGAGGCACGGTTGATCAAAGAACATCTCAAAATAAAAGGATGATGAACACGACAACAGGCAATGGGAAAAGGATTTAAAAACACCTCTGAATTACAGTCATTATTAAAAGCTTTTAAGATATAAGAAGGAATCCCACAGCGGCATCAAGACAAACCGGCATACTGACGAATCAACATAGGATGCTTTTCTCAGCCTCCTCCTACAACAACAAAATAAAACTGCTGTCTTCATGCTCCACCAGTGCAACACGCCCCACTGAATGTCTGAGCCCTGCTGTGAAGACAGTTCCAGCAGTTCTTTAAGGACCATGGGGGTGATGTCTTTAGGCCACACTGAGCAGTCAACCAGTGGCAGCTTTACAAGACCTTGATCAGCCGGACGTGGCTGAATAGTGCCGAGAAGGTGGGCAGTTCTATTCCCTGTAAACATGCATAACGCTCTATCTACGTGAGGATGAAGCTTTTTTTGATCTGTTGTTCAGTGAGGCTGTAGCATGTTCAACTAGGGACGGGCATGTACATCAGCAAACCTAGAAAACATGGTTCTTGGAAGAGCTGAGGAGACCAAGATGACTGGATACGGGACAACAAGGAAACTACAAAGACTGAAATCACCACAATGTGTCAATTTTTAAAAGGCAGCAGCCAGGGGCACTCAAGGTCAATTAGTTTGACACCAGTCCCAATCAAAACAATGGAGAGGTTCAGTTATAGTTCAACTGACAGAAACACACAATTAATGCTGGTCAAACTGGCTGTCAGAGCAGGGTGTCTAGTTCTGTTTTCTAATAGGGCTGGGCAACCAAATCTGATGTCACTATTTCTCAGGGTGATGAATCAAAAAAAAACCACCTCAGTATAAGTAGCAGACAGTTTTTTAATGAAAACTGGTTTATGCCAAGTAACTCTCAGGGGAAAAGAAAATTACCCAACTCCCTAGCACTTATCCATGCAGCACACATATACTATCAGAAGAAAAGGCTAAATGAAATGAAAATGTCATCACTGAAGAAATGCCTGCAAGGAGATCTGCTAGAGTCAGAACAACCACAGTCCTATTCAACAGTTTCAACACAGTCCCAGCAAGTAAACATAACATAAATACTGCCAGAGCTTTAGGCAGCAAATACAACACGTCCCTCACATATAATCACATGGATTTCTTGTGTACTTAAATCCATGGAAATAATTCATACTGAAATGAGTGCAACAGAAACAAAAAACTGAAGGCTGTCATACTGACAGAATATTGGAAAGTAGAAATTTAAGAGTTTTGGGCTCCAAACAATTCAAAACTCTGCCCCAGACTTTCTGGGTAACTATGGCAAAGTCATTTAGCAGCTCTATGTTTAATATATTTCAGGCCATAAAATATCTTCAAGAAGTGCTGAAAAGGGAGTGATATAAGGGAGTAAGATACACATTAATATTTGTGAAAGCGTTCAGGCTATGGTATCACACTTAGCTGTATCGTTGCCAAGTTTTAAGCTGAAAGAACTCCCAGCCCAAATTTTGCTGCTGCCAAAAGCCCAGAAGAATGACCTATTTATGAGTATTGTATACTTAATTAAAAAAACCAAAACACAACAGTCTGTTATGTAATTGAAAATAGCTGTCCTCTCTTTGAAGGAAAAAAAAAATCAGAATGCAGTAGTTTTGCTGACCTCAAACACTACACATTAACTGGGAAGCACAGATTTTGATGTGGCTGCATGCAGGCAGCACCATTTACAATGCCAGCTCCTAGAAACATCACAGTTAGAAAACCAAAGTAGTAGAAAAGGTAATGTGTGTCTGCTTGTTCCTTATTCACCATGTTCACCCAGTAGTGAAAAAAATAAATGAATCTCTGGGGTGGTTTTTACTTTTGCATTTAGAGCATGGCATGTGAAACATGGGATAGTTTAGTTGTTCTGATGATGGTCAAGAAGGCTGAAGAGCCTATGAGAAATATCACATTTATTGAGATTGCAGACTGAAAGACTGGAGATTTAAATTAGACTCCTGAATCTCAGACATCCTGAACAAATTCCTTGCACTTGTTTTCCTCTCACAGAGGAGTATTACACTCACCCTAATGTGGTCAGGAATCCATGTATAAAACATGACCATTCTAACTTCTGATACGACCCAACTGGATCGATCAGCTAACAACAACCAACCCGCACAACAAACACACTCTAGTTTAATTAAAAGGCTTAGGATTTCCATTTTCTATGCAAATAATGTAGCTATCAAGGATCATTCTTCTCCATCAAATACAAGATTTAGACCATTATCAGATTTTTCATAAAATCTCTTACCAATATACATCTCTGACCTAGCATATAGTTACACTAGTAAGAAATTTATCTTTTTCCTTTTGCAAGTTAGTTCACAAAAGCACATAGCTGGAGATCGTGGACTCCCAGAAACATGTCCCAGAGTGCATACAGACAGGGAAACCAAGTTTAATGACTCTGGTTGGAGAAACAACTCAACTGATGTGGAAAACGTAAGTTGGCTTTTATATAAAGGGTGCTTATACTTTTTTATTCCCTAATCACACTGTTAAAACTTAGGTAAGTCCTTGAGTGCGAGATAGAGCAGGCAATTTAAGTGCGACGAAAACGACCCAAATTTTACATTAGTTTTGTTGGATAGGCACAGGAGCCAGGGGCCAGGTGAGCAGTGCCAGGGAGAAGCTGGCTGGGCTGCATGTGCCAGAGACAGCACGGTGGCATCAGGGACAGGAACCATCACTTCCCCATTTTGCTCATTCTGCAGAAGCAGGACTGGAGACAAAGGTGCTGCCTCTCAGTCAAAAATCTAGGTGAGATTTGCTCAGCAGCTGTGAGTGAGCCAGGCAGTGACAAGCACTGAATAGCTTCCTTTCCAGCTCTGTAGGGAGATGAATGGCTGGAATTAGAAGTACTACTTGGGGACTTATGGCAAGAGTTGGCTTTTTACCCCATAGTCAGTACTCAGTATTCTGCCTTGCATGCTTCCTTGCTTCTCTTGACCACAGCTGCAGCTGAGCAACTGGAGAGAAACTAAATTTGGCTACTGGTTCCAGGCAAAAGTAGTGGGATGGTTCCCATAAAACCTGCCTTTTGGAAGGGAGGGGGGTCAAACACAGAAAAACTCATTATAATGCTTAAAAATCAAAATCCAAATCCTCTAATTCAAGGACCTAACCAAGTTTTAAACATGTTAGGAACTAAGGCTGGTATAACCACACTTTATTATTGACCAGTTCTCCAAAGAATAATAAAAAGATAACCTTAGAGAGCTGTGCCATAGTGAATAAAAGCTGACTTACCTTTTACCCATAGGCTGAGTACTCATTCCTACCCTGGTCAGTGATGGCACTGATAATCACCTACCAAGAGCATGGTGAAGCTCATCTTTGTAGAGCAGGGAATCAACAACTGTAGACCAAGCTATAATGTGAAATTGCAAAAGGAAAGAGAAAAAGAGTATATAAAACTTAATTTAAAATCTTGGTGATTATGTTTACAGGCCAGTTGGCAGCTCACTACTGAACTGGAGACAAATTTTAGAAAAACCTCCTTTATAGTGGGACACTGCTACTGCTTTCACAGAGGCCAGAATATGACTTTGAGGCCATAAGGAATCACCTGCACCAGCTAGTCTGATCTCTGAAAACAAACTTCAGACGTATCCACACACTTTAAAGTTTGTGAATCTAGCAAAGTTTCAGGTACATTGCTGTACCAGTTAATTTCTTTGTCTATTAATAAAATCTTACTTTGAATTTATTAAACTTCAGCTTCCAATCAGAATTTATCGAGCCTCTCTGTGTAGATTACAAAGCTTTTTGCTGTGAGTAACACCTTACACCAAATCACCTGGTAACCCTTTCTGTCTTCAGGTAACAGAAGTAAACTGTCTACTGCATTTCCTACAGACTCATGAATAAAAGTACTGTGAAAATAACCACTACAATCACTCTAAGCTATAAAGCATTCACAAACTCAATCATCCCTACTGCAAAATTTGGCATCTTCAAAAAGCCTTCCTTCCTCAACAACTAAGCACAAAACACTGAAGTTACATGGTTAAGTTTGTGATTTCTCAATTTCTGGTTTTCCTGGAGAGCACTGAGACTTACTTTTCTTTTTTTTTCCCTGGAAAGCACACATGCAGCATTTTCCCAAAGGAGAGAGTTTAAAAGTAATATATGCAAACTACAGTGTCAGTATGCTGAACACAGGAGGTCAAGCAGGAAATGCCTAATAGGTAGGGCTTAAGCACTACAAATGGATGATGACATGATAAATAAAAGGCAAGAGGAGTACACAGATCTTTTCATAATGTTTGATTGTGCTCAGAGGACACTGGCCCGATCCAATAACCTGGCTTTCCCTCACACTGGATTCACGATGTATGTAGTCTTAGCTGAAAAAAAATGACATCAGATCAAAAGAAGAGACAGATGAAAAATAAGAGCAAAAAACCTGGGAAAGAATTCAAGGTCAGTGACATGACAACATATTCCATGTTGTGGCACAGAGCACACAGTAGAATTTCCTTTGTCAACATAATTTTGCATTTGAGAAGCTTTTAAAAAAATGACCAGCAGACCAGACCCAAAGAACATTATTGTTAAAAGGAAGCTGAAGTCTGTAGTTTCTGCAAAATTCTCAGGAACCTTCTTGAAAGTCATGCAAACTCTAAAATCAGTTTCTGTAACAGACATTTTAACCTGCTTTCTTAGCTCAGCAATGCTGCCTGTAATGTCTGTAATCCAACAAAGCATCAGTGACAGCGCCAAGGTAAGAACAAGAAAACAGCCTATAGCTGGACATCAATCAACTGCCATAAAGGCACAGAACTGTTTTTATTTTCAAACAAAAGCCACTTCACTAACAGAAAAAAATATCAGAACACAACAAAGACAAATAACAAGATGGGGAAAAAAAACCCCAAAACAATAAAAAACCTCAAAAGCACACAACACATACATGAACTCGTGCCACATATGAACATTCAAAATTGAAACTGGAAAGAGCTTCACTTGTTTCCTGTTTTTTTTAATCCTGCAGGACAAGAGACCTTGGAGACAGCGTCCTGTCTCTCCAGCAGTTGTGGGGACACACTTATCTCAAGAGTAACAGTTTGAAAGGAGAACAGAGATATACTAGATAATGTACTCAGTCTAAAGTGCTCACCCAGTCTTCCCAACGTTCATTTAAAAAGCAACAATCCTGTATAAAAAGAACATTGTTGACATAAAAGCAGAGAAAGAAGAGAACTACAGTGCTCTAAAGCTCTCTAGCTGGCATAAACCGGAGTCAAGACATTTTATCCTCCAGCAGAGTTTATCCACCCTTAAGCCTGGCCTCACTGTCTGCTACGGGTGCAAATATGACAGCAGACTTCTGTGGGGAAACCTGGGTCCTATAAGAGGAAGGTCCTTTACCACATAGATGTAACTATTTTATTGTTAACTGTATTGCTTCCAAGTCCCAGTTGTTGCACAGTCTGCTACAGTATCTGCACTAACGGGGAATGTGGAGGGTGGCTCTGCACAAACCAGTTGTCATATTACATCTGCTTTTCTAAGACTTCCATGACTCTCAGTAATGAAAAATTTGACTGTATATACAAAACACTTCTGAAGCAGCATAAACATTTATCAGAGATTAGCATTTCAAGTAATTAAAAGCAGAGCTGCTGCTTGTTATGTATGTGAAATAAGACCATGCAGTCAAAATGTGACGAAGGCACTCGTGAATTAATTTTATACTGATCACAGTAAATGATCAGTACAGAAAGCATCAGACAAGCAGCTAATTTTATTAAGTATACTTTAAACCATATTGGTATGTGACTGTTGTAATGGCAATCTAGAGATAATTTTTTAATTTGTCAGGGCTGCTGTACAGGTCATATACGTACATGCTAATCTGCAGCCCCATGATGGAAAGCATCACGAAACTGAGCAGGTCACGAGCCTCAAGACATCTTTACTTCTCACACACACTGATACATGGTAAGCTAACAATATTGTTTTGTATCAACTTAGCAATGACAGCGTCACTTATATAAGCAATCTCAGCAAAGAACTTTCAAACAGTTCACAAAGATGAAATAATTTTCTCAATACCCCTGTAATGTAAAACATAATGTCATTTAAATGAGAAATAAAATCAGCAACTTTTCTCAGCAAATAAATTTAGTTACACTCTTAAAATATCAATTTACACAAATCATCTAAAGGTGATCTGCAAAGGCAGCAATCCCTCCAGTCTTCAGAGGAATACAGCCAATTGCTATACACTCTACTGGACTACAACTGAAAGTAAACGGAACAGAACAATCACATTGCTAAAAGCAGAAGGCTTCACTTACCTTTCTCTCCATCTGAAATAAGATCTCTTTCTCCCTTTTGCACAACCGTCAAATTCCCCATGGCTTGGCTGAGTCTTAACACACATCCATGATGATCACTACTGTCTACGGGGTCTCTAAGCTACAACACAAGAATTTCATACACAGTACATATTTTGCTACTAGAACAACATATTCTAACACCTGCTACTTACATATGCATGGGGGGAAAAAAAGGCAACATCATCAGTCTTCCCATGTAATTTTTTCTATACCCACTGCGGTGTTAAAAAATGCATGGAAATGGGTCTTCTTCAAAAAAGAGCTCTGTTTAAGAATATGCATTGTTGTGGCAATTATCCCATGGAATAAAAACCCAGAGAGTGCTTCTCTCACATACAAGAAACAGCACATAATATTTAAGCCAGTAATAAGTTGCTTATTTTCAAGGACAAAAAGACTAAACTTGTACATACTTAAATACCAAAAAGGCAAACAGCTCACCATGGCTTCATACAGTCTACTGAACTCCATATAGTTTGGAGTAAGAATAGCTCGCTGGTAGCCTTGAATAAGAGAAGGCTGCTGGGAAATGAGCCACAGTCCATCCTGCAAAACACAGTAAGAAGAACATTTACTGAATAGATTCTTAAATGTTAAACCACTGACTGAAATTGAGAAAATACTTACTGCATCAATAATGATAGGAATTCCTTTCACTTTCGATTTCTCTATAATACCCTGCAAAAAATGCAGATACTTTTAAGATGCTTGCTAATTTAAATCTTGTAAGATCCAAACCAAATTCATAAAATAAATCTGACCATGTAAGTTGTTTTTACAAAGTGATAGAAAAAAATCTGTTATATTCTGCCAACTAATGTAAAACATTTTCATATCAGCAGGTAGTTTTACAGTCACAGTGTTTCCTCCCTGGTTTAAGTGTCCACAGAGTTGGTATGTATACTGGCTACTCATGGCAAAGTTTTGGGAGGGGAAGAGGGGCCACAGGGCTTCTCTGAGAAGTTGCTGGAAGCTTCCCTCATGTCCAATAGAGCCAATGCCAGCCAGCTCCAAGGCAGTCCTGCCACTTGGCCAAGGCCAAGCCCATCAGCGACAGTGGTAGCATCTCTGGGATAACAGATTAAAAACAGGAAAAAGTTACCGTGCTGAAGCAATTGCAGCCAGAGAAGAGAGGATTGAGAATATGTGAAAGCTACAGCCCTGCAGACACGCAGGTCAGTGAAGGAAGGAGACGAGGTGTTCCAGGCTCTGGAGCAGATTCCCCTGCAGCCTGTGGTGCAGTTCACGGTGAAGCAGCTGTGCTCCTGCAGCCCATGGAAATCCACAGGGGAGCAGAGATCCACCTGCAGCCTGTGGAGGGCCCCACACCAGAGCAGCTGGATGCCCAAAGCAGGCTTTGACCCCATGGAAAGCCTGCACTGAAACGGGCTCCTGGCAGGACCTGTGGCCACATGGAGAGAGGGGCCCACGCTTGGAGCAGTCTGTTCCCGAAGGACTGCACCCCATGGGAAGGACCCATGTTGGAACAGTTTGAGAAGAAGTGCAGTCCATGGGAAGTCCACTGGAGAAGTTTGTGGAGGACTGTCTCTTGTCAGAGGGACCCCATGGTGAAACAGGGGAAGAATGTGGAGTCCTTCCCCCAAGGAGGAAAGAGCAGCAGAGACAACATATGATGAACTGACCAGAGCCCCCATTTCCCGACCCCCTGCACCACTGAGAGCAGGGAAATGCACAATTTTGGAGTTAAAGTAAGCTTGAGAAGAAGGGAGGGGTGGAGGGAAGGTGTTTTTACCATTTGGTTTTATTTCTCATTATCCTACTCTGATTTCATTTGTAATAAAACTCAATTAATTTCCCCAAGTTGAGTCTGTTACGCATACTTCAGTATAACAGTAACCCGTGAATGATCTCTCCTGTCCTTATTTTAACTCACAAGCCTTTGTTATATTTTCTCTCCCCTGTCCAGCTGAGGAGGGGAATGATAGAGAAGCTTTGGTGGGCACCTGGCATTCAGCCAGGGTCAACCCACCACAATAAGCAAACAAACAATCTCACCCACTCTGCCTGCTGTAGGAGGCATGTAATGCCAACACAAATCACACATAGTAAACATATATCTCCAATAAAAAAACCCAGAAAAATCTCAGTGAGTACTGCCTTGATAGAAATCTACCAATAACTGTAAGACTAACTTCAGTTGCTTTGCTGCTGACAGCCTCACTGCAGTATTAGTTTATGTACAAACAAACATCTGAGACAAGCAGTATGTATGATGTCATTTCACCTGTGGTCCTGGAGGTTTTATGCTCTGAAAGCAAAACCAAGGTGGCCCAGACAACAGACCATTTATAAAAGTGGTTTTTTCAGCAAGCAGTATCTCTGAGCAGACTGTCTGCCCTTGTTCTCTCTCCTAACCCAGCAGGAGCAATGACTGATCCTCAAGCTTTTTAACGAGCAGTGGCCAACAGTGAAGTTTTTTTCAACATTGGTTATTACCAACTCATCTTTGAAGCTGGAGGGTTTATCTTTTTCCTGTATAAGATAACAGAGCATGGTATCCATCCAAAAGTCTAATTACTTTTGAATGTTGTTAAGCTCTTCAGATTAGCTATCATATGGCACTGAGCTTCACAGGTTAGCAAGATATGATGTAAGGAATAAGGAAGCAATTTTTAGTTAATGTTCAGGGTATCGAACATCTCTCTTTTCTTGTATAGTGGTCAAAAATAAACACCACCCGCCTTGCCCCCTGTAAATTATTACAATATGACATACACATATCCTCACAAACATTACTACCTGATTCTGATTTTTCCAACACCAGTGGAAAATATTTCCCTTCTATTTTCTTTGTCTGGGCACTGTTTGCAGTTTGTAAGCATGAGACTGAAACACTACCCACTGCTCCAAGCCTGAGGACTTGTCTCAACACACAGCTGCAGCTGCAGTAGAAGCCAGAGAACCAGAAAACAGAAAACTTTCCTACACGCACTTGCACAACTTGGGCTGTGTGTCAGACTGCCAGGTGCCCACCTCCTCTGAGATCCGTAGGGAACACCAGAGTCTTCTCTCATACTCAGCTACTTAAATAATTTTGAACTAATCACAAGTTTTACACAACTCATACTGTTCAGCTACTACTAAACGGTTAAAATTTATTAGTAAGTATACTTAACAGCTGTGTGAGGATGGAGTCTTAAAACATATGTAGAATTAACTGTGGCATTCTGAAAACCAGAGCACCTTACTTTCAAAGCTTTAAGAAATGTATGAGAGAGTAATTTCTTCATTCATTCATGCTAACCTGCACAGATGTGCACAGCTCAGTTTTCCTTCACAGAAGCTGCACTGCTTTGCCCCCGCTGTGTTAAGTTCATTAACAATTACGTTTAACTCGACTCTCTTTGTAACAACCAAACAACGCTGTGCATCTAGCAACCAGGTTTTGTGTTTTGCTGTTTGTATTTTCCTTGTATAAACGAATGTTGTAGATCCAACAGCCCAATTATTTTTGAACCATGCTAAGTAAGCTCTTGTGATTAGATGAACATCGGCACTGAGACCCAGACTTCAGCAAGATCATCCTCCCCCAAATCTTTGAAAGTACAAATACCTTTTACTGCAACCTGGTTTTCTAACTGGTTATAATTAGAATATTTTTGTACATCAGCAGCTTCACCGAACTCCTTCAGTACACTTAAAACGATTACTGCTCCACTTCTCACTAACATGAATCACCAGTTTATTCTAGAATGTCAACTTCAGTAAGGCAGTCTTTCATGACACTTCATTTTCTAAAACTAAAAAAGATTTCCCCTACAGAGTCAGTAAGGAAGTCTGAAGGAAGACACCAGATCTCAGTAGTCCTTATTCTTCTGAACTATTTTCTTAAATGCATTATAAACAACCTAGGGAAGAAATTTTGCCAAAGTTCTGTTTCCAAAACAGCTAAGGTTTGGCAGTTGCTGTTATTGTTTGGCCCCTTTTCATGTTTCCTCATAACTGTCATCTTGGCTACTGGAATCTCTAACTCTCTCCTAAGTAAACAATCCTGAAGATCCATTGTATACCAAAAGAATGTATGTATAAGATAAAAAAAAGTGGAAGTTACGAAGCATGACAGTGTATCTACAGGTAAATAGCATCCAGAAGGCCAGATCACTGGTACACTCCAGAGAAATAAGGCAATTTTTCTAATCGTGTTTTGAGTTCTTACCTCTCTAGCACATCCTCCACAATCCTGAAACATTTGACCTCTACTCTAAAGAGAAATTTCACCTTGCTAAGTAAACCTACTGGGCAAGCAACTTTGATTGTGTACCAAGTCTCTGAGGTATCAGTTTCTAATCTAACATACTGAATGATCTTCGTTTGTACTTCCTCTCCTTATAAAACAGATAATCAGGGAATACAAAGTCATTTGTCTTATTTAGAAAGCTCATTTGTTATTAAAAAAAATGCCAAACAATAAAAACCAACCAAACAGAAAAAGCCCCCATCCCAATCATTTTTCTTTCCTCTTCCTTTAAACCTAAACAGAAACTGCTTGAGGATAGACAAGGAACCTCAGAAAGGAAGTTCTTGGGAGGGAAGGGGTGATTTCAAAACTGTAATAAACCAGTAACGATCAGAGGACCCCCATAAGACAGCCACATGTTTGAAGGACACAACATTCACGGGCGAACCCCTGTTTCCTACTGACTGTGGACAGGACCACTGGAGACCAGCTCATCCCATGCAGCTCAGACACCACTTTAGGGTGGGATGAATAGCCAATAGACATACTTGTCTCTCCTCAGCTATCACAGGGGGCACAGAGACACTTTAGTGTTTTATTTTTAGACACCAAGAATTCGGTGAGATGAAGCCCACTTTTAAACACTCTATTTCTGCAAATACTGTATTTAAAAAACTCTTAAATATTTGCATTAAGAGGAGTTTATGGCAATAATGGCAACATCCTCTATGCAGAGCATTTTGTTCCTGGAAGCAAAAATCAATTTTCAGCTGTATTTGTACCTCAGTATTTGGCATGGACTTTTCTGGCTAATACCTGTAGATACAAAAGAAACTTCACTGTTAATTGCCCAATTAATACAGCTCAGACTAACTGCTTTCACACCAAAACCTATTTAACAGTTCCTGATAGCATTCTATGCATGAGCAGAAACCATCTGTTCAGTTTTATCCAATGTAACAATTATTTCTATGGGAAAGGATTTAGAAGAGAACACTGACAATTAAAAATATTAAGAAATGTCACTAAGACAAAAGCTGAAATCCAAACACCAATGACAAGTGAACAGCAACACATACAGATATCAATGCTAAGCCAAAGACATCATCCCTTCCCTTCAAACTGCATTTTGAATGTTAAGATTTTGAAGATTCTAGCTCCAGGATATCCCAGTGGACAATCTCTCTGTGCACAGAATGTATTATACTACAACAGTGGTGCTCAGCTTGGAGCAAGGCAGGAGCACTTCCCTCAGTTGATTCCTAAGCCCCCAAGGACATCCAAATCTGAAGCACTGGACTCACAAGGCAACCTTGGCACGAGTCACAAAGCAGAGAGGACAATGATGATAAGCAGAGGATGATACACTGTTGTCACCCAACCTTATGACCTACAGCCACACTGTGTAGCTAAGATATCAAAGACTGAAATTTAGATCCTTCCTCTGCAATTCACAGCCAGGGCCAAAATTCTGTCTCTTACCTTTCATACTGAGAGTCTTAATAATGGGGTTTGGGCAATCTCTTGCTAGAGATATTCTTCTTTGTATCAGCTGCCTAAATACGTGGTAGTCCTCTGAAACAGTGATTTAACATTTGCATGAGAAAAAGGAAACAGGTGTCACCCCCCTCTTATTAAAATCAGTGATGATTAACTGTATTGCAAGACTGCAGTACTCATGCTCAAACAAATCTGTGACAGGAATTTCCTCTCCTAATAAGACCAAATCTGAAGTTTCTATCCTCATTAAGCCAAAGAGGAAATTACCTGGGATTCACACATCCCACGAAGATGCTCTATGGGACAAACTCTCTCACAGTTACTATCATTTTTAGCAGCACCAAATACTTGACATTTAGGAATGCTCAAAATCGTATTTCAGTCATTGCAGTTTTCGGTGGCAGCGTTTGAGGGGAAGAAAGCCAGAGAGGGTAAAATTAACCTGAATCTACTCCTACTCTACTCTTGAAATACACAATTTCCTGACAAAACTTTTCTCTTTGACTGGTTATTCAGGACTTCTATGCAAGCAACCTACTCAGTAAGAACTGAAAAAGAACTTGTGTCACAGTAGAAACCATTGGTCTATCTGAGGAAAGGTAACTCTTTACTGTAATTACAAAAATTTAAAAAGTAAGGATGAAAAATTTATGTTTTAATTATTTTTTTTCATTATCATGGAAACTATTCCTTAAATGCAATGCATTCATTGTAGTAGAAATCAGTTTTCTGTCCCAACTTTCACATGGGAATTTTAAAACAGATTCCCAAACCCAAATTCCAATCTTAAAAAGAAACCCAAAGGACAAAGTCAAAACACACAAAAAGCAAAACCTACAAAACAAAACCGAAACACACCAACCACCACACTTCCCCCAAAAAATCCCGAAACACAAAACCCCCAGCACACTGATACCTGTACAACACACACACAAAGGCAAAATTATTCAGGCTGGAAAGGACTGCAGGAGGGAGAAGCCTGAAGGAACAAATGGACAGGATGCTGCTGAAAGAGGGCGCAGTACTGCAAAAAAGCATGATATCATTTAACCATTTGATAGCCTGCAGCTGTGCTGTGAAACACAAGGTTCACCTGCACTGTACTAACATGGATGTCCAGGACTCCTGCACACTTCCACAAGTATTATGGAAAAGGGAATGGGGCTGAGATGAGCCACTGGTTGTAAGAAACAGCCACGTGGGGAATAGCGGGGAACATGCGAGGGAGGAACAAATTGCTATGGGGCTCCTAAGTACAACTAGAGGATACTTTATCAGCCATGGAATTCTTCACAGAGCAGGCACCCTGAGGCACCAGGGGCACAGAACAGGTGGTGCTCTCACATTGAGTACCCACAGCCTCTTGGAAAGAAACTCTGCAGTCTGGACTTCTCCACCCAAGTCCACGAGCCAGCAATAACACCCATCCTAGTTATGCTGCCCACATGCAACAGCATAAAAGCTGGTTCTCCACAGATCCACAGAAAAGGCAATTATGTAGGTTTGCCCACACCTAAGTTAGATATACTTTTCAGCTTTTTTAATTAGATGTGGAGTAGCAGAAGAATGCCTGCAGTGACTTTTAATATATTAGTAGTTTTATCACTACTTATGTTCTTCCTCATGAGCTAGTTCAGCTACGCAAAACTTTGGCATTTGGTGTTTACAAAGGGAAGAATCAGGAAATTAGAGCCAGTCATTTTAAAATAAGATTGAATTTTAATGAAACGAACAGAAAACCAGAATAGCAGAATATATAAAGCAACATCTCCCACAACAGTAATTAATTTTCACATTGTCATTTTTCTACCTTTCCTTCTAGCAAAGGAAAGATTGCTTTACTTGACATCAGCAACAAACACTGCATTTCCTCAGTCCCTTCAAGAGTCATGATGACTCTTGAAGACATGGGACATGATGACTCTTGACCCACTCTTGGGAAAAGTCTTACTCATGTTCTCAAAAAGAAATTCAAGCCTTAACATGCCATGAGAATGGACAGTATTGACCACAATGACATCCAAACACTTTAGGAAGCAGTATAACTTTGCCTTCAGCCCACTAAAAGCGCTCTCCACTGCAACCTGCAAATGCCAAGTATGTAATTACACACTCTGGTTTGGTAAAGACATGCAAATGTGCATAACCTGGCATTGGGAGTGGCAGCCCCTTTTACAGAGAACCCTCTCCTCAAAGCTAGGATCAGAAACTGGAACACCACCTATAATTGCTTATATTTTTCTGCATAGATGCTGCTCTCATCCAGCAATCCTGAATCCATGGTTTTGTCTGAAACAGAGAGATAAAAGAAAAAAGAGGCAGATTTTTCCTGTAAATGCTGCAGCTCGAAGCATTTCCACACACTCTCCTCCCCAAGGTGACCGGGAGGAACAAATAAGTTCCACCCCAACACGCTGCAAATCGATTCCTACAAATAGGCACTGAAAGCCCTAGGAAGCATTTCTGCCTTGCTTGCTTCAAGTCTGGATAAATGCAGAGTTAGCAGGGACTCAGCTGCAATAGAGGTCAGGATGCAGCTCTCTGGTAGAGATGCCTGGAAAACGGGCTTGGCAAGCAGGAGTTTGTAATCTTGCACAGCTAGAAATAGGCAAATATCCCAGGCACAGGCTATGTTCAAGGCTACAGATGTAGCTGGCAGGGGGGAGAAGCTTCCCTTAATATATTCTATTTGATGCAAGAAGTTTGAAAAACATTAAGAATGGAGTTCTGCTGTTTGAGATTCTTCCCACTAGAGCTGTATTTTCAGTAACTGGTTTTAGGCTTTTTATTGACTCACTGGTGAAAATGTGCAGTTGTCTCTTAAACATGCTTTTGTTAGTTTCTACACACTGATCCAAGGACTCATCCTCCTTTCAAAATTCAGCAAAGACAATCTAAATCTCTCTTTGTCGATAAGATACATACAAACCACCTCTAACCAGCCTAATTGCCTGAGTTTTACTTTATGTATTTCTGTATGCATAACTATCACTAATTCATTAATTGCTCCACTAAGCCCTCAAACCTCATGCAAGGAATGACCACCACTTATGAATGGAGAGTAACATAATAGAGACAAATACCCCACCTCTGGAACAAATAGGTTCTTCATCTCATGGTTTATGCTCCATTCAATTTAAGTTGGTCTTTTGTCTTTTAACTGTAGTACCACATGCTAATCCCTGTTTTCCAAAACAGATTTTCAGGTGCACAGCAAAATATTTCACTTAAGCCAGGCAGAGGGTGATAAGGACTCTAAAGAGTACCCCCCTACATCATCAGGCTCATTACCTGCTTTGGGAGATGTTAGAAGCTGTTAAAATTAACAAAGCTGAAGACACTGTAGATGGGAGCTAATAAAAACTGTTCTACTCTACATAAAAAAAAAAGACGTGAAAATTATTCATTTGTGGATTCTTTCTTTGAAGTCAAATTAGATAACTTCGCTTAAGCATGGAGGGAAACTGCAGCTGACAGTTTCTTAATATCAGCTTCAATTACATGCTAAATTCTTAACAAAGTGACATAAGCCAAAGTAATGCCTGAACACAATAAGAAAAAGCAAAAGCCTCTGAAATACCATCCTAGTTATGAACAAACCCAGAGCACTCCTTTTTGCCTATGCTCCCCCAAAATCATGGTCAACCAGAGACCATTTGAGAAGCTAGATTCATACATACATTTCAGCCCTAAACACATGAAAATCCACTTTTAAGTATTAATCCTGTTTATTGCAATCCAAAGTATAAATATCTAACTCAGAATAAATAAAAGCAGTAATTTTTCTCATGCTCTCATTCACTGAATGTTTGCACTCACAATACAAACTCTACAAGGTTTCCAATTTATAGCTGATTATGTTAACTAGATTTGGCTTAAGATATTCATGGTCAGCTGTTGGCACTTTGTCTTAAATAAACAAACTTAAAATGAACTTGTCATTCTTAAAATGAACTTAATGAACTGAATTTATCACTGCCAATTTCTTTTTAGAAAAGAATGATGCTCAGAAAGAGTTGAAAAGATATCCAATACCAGTATTTTGCTTACAAATGCTTTTAAGTATCAAAATCAAGTTAAACAACAATATAAGCCTACACATAGAAAGCAAATAAATATCCCATTTCACTGTGAATGACTTTCATCAAGATCCATTACACATATTAGAAATAAATTCTGTTTGCAAGCTGCATAAACCTGTATTTAAGGTACTGTTAGCATATATTCAAACACTATTTTCCTAATCAAGACATTTGTGAGGAAGCCACAGCATACTAATGGTTCTTAGCACAAGCAGCAGTAGTGTCTCAGCATAACCAAGAGGGTATCTCTGCCTTAAGCTGGCGTGCCCAAGGTTCATCTGCACCAGTAACATCACCACAGAGAAAGACCTGCACCCTATCCCAGCAACTGCCTCCCCTTAGGTGACGACATCCACAAATTCTGACTCTCACCAGGCCTTTTGAGAGCAATGAAGCTCGGCTAGCTGGAGATCAGTTTTTCACTGGATTCTGTTTGTGATACGTGCATCAGTGCTGGGCCCTGGGTGAAGGCTAACAGCACACACGTTCTCACAGAGAGGGCACATACATCCCACTGGGTTTTGCCCTTGCAGTACCCCAAACACGAGATTCCAGCTACCTCACCTCCTCCTAGCTGAGGGCTGAGAAGACAAAGAGGCATATCCTTGCTGCTACTTCAGTTCCCTATGGACTGCTGAATCCCCACAGCAAGAAGCTCCAAAGGGTATAAACAGGGAAGAAGCAAATGCACATGACATGCATTGAAGAATGAAGTTTCTGGAAAATAATTCTTCTGCCAATTTGAGCCGCCATGAGCAGCAACTCCAAACAATAATACGTTCTGTTGGTTCATATTTGTACATGGTGGTAGGTACCACAGGCAATACTACTAATCTGTCACCTGCAGCATTCACCTGGGATGCTTCTCAGTTGTCTTACAGCTGGTACAAATAGAACCGAGAGAGTTACTTAGCTATCAAGAGGAAAACCCTTTTCAAGGCCCACAGTGACAGATTCAACTCTAACAGACACATGTGGTAACAACAGGTGGCCCTGTATTCTGCAGTGCTCTTGATCTTGCAAAAAACTAGTGCAGATAGTGTAGTGAAGCACCTGGTCCCATTCTCACAATTTATTAGAGCTGTGAAGTGTTGCTTAAATCCTGAATACACGAGGCTTGAAAGGGGGAAAATAATCCAACTAACCAAACACAGAAAGGCTGATGTCTCAGTCAAGGTGGAACTGAGAATCCACCCATCTGAAAATTTTAAATGGCTTCTCTCTGGGCACACTCCATAGAGATGATCTGTGACAAGGGCCCAAATATCTCTCACCATGTAGATGTTAACTACAGCCAAGACATTTTAACACAACCTTAAGATGATGTCACAAGGGGTGGCAAATGAGATTCTGAAATTTATATCCCAAGAGATAGCAGAGAGCTTTAAAGGCAAATGACTGGCTGAGGGAAGCACTTCAGTGCAAGTGGGTTGAGGGAAGAAAACCAGCAACAGCAATAGGCACAAATGGCAGCTAGGCAGGGCCTCAGCCAAAAGAAAACCCAGGCTGGTATTTCTGACATGTTCTGGAAGCTAAAACAAAGACTGAGAATTGAGCAAGAGGAACAAGCATATGGTTTGAGAACCCAGTCAATTTTATCATGTAATCTGAATTACACAGAGCTGTTCTTGCCATTAATCATTAGCTCTCCTACAGGAGGAAAGCAAGCATGCTCTGCTGAAAACAGCATTCTGACTTCACGGCTGCAAAGCAAGACACAGCAAGTCTGGAGCACCAGAGTCCGGGACTTGCTGCTGCCACTTCAGGGAGAGAGGCAAGGAACTCATTGGCAAGCAAGGAAGATTCTAACATCAAAGACTTCAGTTAAGGAGAGGGCTCTTCATAAGGATGAATGCTTCTCTACCGGATCCCAACAGTAACTGCTATTCCACCAGCAATCCTGTATCAGTCCCTTTGGCCTCAAAGCCAGAAGGAATAGGGGAAAGGAGATGACAAGAGGATGGAAACTGAACTCAGCCTGTAACTGCCTAACTGCTAGGTGGCAGCAGAACGCAGAACATCCTGGAGCATTAGGCAGCATCTCCTGCTCTCCCAGGAGGCTATGCAAGGAATACTGTATTTTTAACCAAGTCCTCTCGGGAGCTGCACTCATCACCCTGCCGCAGAGGAACCTGGTTCTCTCACAGACACACAAGAAACAGCTCTTGATGGTACAGGCAGAAATTTCCCTACTTCGAAGCTTCTCCTACAAGGAAAATCAGATCAGAGTAAAGCCAGAAGTGCCAACATACATGCAACAGCCGAATGAAGTAATTTGTGATTGGTAGATATGATAGGGACGTAACACTGCTGCTGTGTGAAAAAAAGAGAATATCCCACAGCTTGGGAAATATGCTGCTCCTAAGCAAAGGACAGTCACAGGGATCTTGGCCTTGCTTCCACATGGCAGCTAAACTCTTTCTCAACAGGCTAAACCACCACCAGCGGCACTCCAACTGAGCTGAACTCGACGACATAACATCCTGGTATCTCTGGCCAGAATCAATCACGGATACTGAAAGGAAAAAACAGATGGCCTGATGTTCCCTACAAGAAAGTTGACATTATGGCCAACTTTCACACCAGATGTGGTAACAGCATTTCAAAAGTTTGAAGTAGTATGGGGAGCAGAAATGCTTCAATCTGCACACTCCAGAGTTGAGAAGTGGAGCAGAAATGTGTTTTTGCTCCTTTCTCTTGAAGAGAAGCAGCTTGGACTGCTCATTTGCTTTGGAATTGGAAGGTCTAACCAGGCTGAGACTAGAACTGCCACATCTGCAAGGGATCCAGGTATACAGCTATCAGGACACAACAAATGCTTTCTTTATGAGAATTTTCTGAAGCTGCAGTTCCTGGTCCTGCAAACCCATGGCTAGAAAGCTCTGACAGAGCATCAGCTCCAAGCAACTGAGTAACAGCATGTAAGGGTTCTGGCACAGACCCACACAAGTGGCATATAAAAGAAGGATATAACTTACAGAGTGTCTTCTTGTAACAGGACTTGTAAATGGAATTACAGCCAAACCTACAAAATCGCAGGAAGCCAGTAAATATGTATTCAAAGACTACCAAGGTGCTCAAGGAAAAAAAAAATCAAATCAAAGGAAATTGATCACAAGGTGGGGTTTTTTTTATCAGACTGTTGAAAGGAGCTCAAATGCCACAGTGAACAGTGCAGGCGTTAAGAATGAGGGAGGCAGGTGACATACTAAAGATGCTAAGGAAGCAAAGCATTCTTTGATCTGGAGATGATGCACCATCTGGTCAACAAGTACTCAGGCTATTCCACAACAAAACAGTCTCTCGGCCATATACCAGAAACTGAAGGTTACAGCACTAGTAATTAATGTCTTTATTTCTCAATGCTCAGAAGACAGAAGCAGCCCAAACATGTGACTGTTTGGAGAAGCACATTAATTGTGCTGGCACAATACTGACAGGAACTGACACAGAAACAGCATCAGAGAGATGCCAGAACAGGATGCCTCAGCACCTTAATGGGGCAGAAGGAGGCAGAGGGGAAGCTCTATCTCACCATCACTACCACTCTGATACAAAACCCTGACCAGGAAGCAGACACTCACCTACCTCCCATCCCTGTGTTTGCATGACACATGCCAACATTAGCTTACAGAGAAACCAGAAAACTTTATATCAAGCCAGCCTCCTATAAAAGTTTAAAATAGCAATGCTTCATCTCTTGTTTTTTCCCTTGACACTTTAAATTCGCTGTTGAAGCAAGAGGGAGACTCAGCTTTCCCTCAGCACAGAGAAGCACCAGTCTTCCTCAGACAGGCAACCAGGGTTCACTTGTCCCCAGTGGCATGTTAAAAACCCCAACACTGGGTAACTAACAAACACAACTACAGTGGAGACAAAGAACTTGAGCTTTAATGTGACTTGAAATTAATAAGGCCAGATCCACAGCTCGTATGAATGCGCCCTGAGATTTCAGCATGAAGTAACTTCCAAATGCCTTGTCTTTACTGGCTGGGTTTGTTTCTTTAACTCTAAGCTGGCTTACAAAGGACAGCCAGACTGAAGTAAAAGTATGCCTGTAATTCACTAAGAAAGCAATATTATTTTTAGCAATGAGGAAAAAAATACAATCAAGAAATCTTCCAGATACTTCTGTAGTACAGATAAGCACATAAACCCTGACAGGAATTCTGACATAAAAGAAGCTTATCTTAGATATCTTAGATATTCTAAATGAATCCTTATTTTCTTTTGTTTAAAGTTGTTTTCCTTTAGGAAAAAAACCCCATCAAAATCATTTTTATAAACCAAGAAAAAAAAACAATGGTCCCGAATATTTTTTCTGTTAAAAAAAAATCTGAAAAAAAATGTTTTCAAAAAATAATAAAATCTTTTTAAAATTTTCACTCAGAATACAATTTGATTTCTTCATCAGCTGTAATAAATTTTTTTCCTTTATTTTCTAATCTTTATTTGCACCTCTGTATCATAATATATACATTTTCCTTCCAAAAAGAATTAAAGAAGCAAGAAACTCCAACAGCAACTTTCTCTAACAAAATCCTAGCAAAACCAGTATTTACAGTTTTCAAGGTATTCTAAACACTTGGATAGTGTGGTCTCCAGTCTCTTGCCTGCTGTTTCGTGATTTCACTGTGTAACTGTCAACATTACTGTATATGATAGTAATTCCACTTGTTAGTGCCACTGATTAATTCAGTAATACTGCTCAGGAAAAAAAAAAAAAATTGTAGAAAATTAGATTGACATTAGACTGAAAGATACACTTCGAACACACGAAGATGTGATGACGCTAATACAAAACATCATTGGGAAGATGGTCTAAGTATGTATTATTTAAAGTAAAAAACTATCTAATTTCCTGTTTCAGCTCTCCACTAAGGCTTGACAGAAAATAGGATTATCTCTTTATCCAAAGTAGAAATCTGCAACATTTTATAATTAAGAGTATTATTTCTTATTGCAAGAGGACACAGTCCCTGTTCTTTGGTACATCTGATACGAGCTGTCAAATATGGTTCCGGAAATTAGGAACTCAAATCCATATTTATCTACTTACAGTACTAGTGCTTTGCACCTAAGAAAACACAGAGCCTTTTATCTAGATATGCCAACATCTACTTCTTAATTAGCAACTTTCACAAGCTAAACAAAAGCAAATCAGAACAACTATACAGGTGCCTAAAATTCAGACAGAAGCTTACAGTTTAACAGTGAAGACCATGGATAGAAACCGTAATTTTCAGTCAACAATATTTTATTAGATTTGATATTTAGCAACCATAACAACATCTGTGTAATGACGTAAAATGTAGGAATGGTTAATAAAATTCCACATAAAGACATAAGATAAAGTATCAGTATGCACATTACCTTAGCATTCTCAAGCAGAACTTCATCTCTACCTAAGCCAGGTCCTACGACAACCGAGTGCAGCCGTGGTAACCACTTTTCCACCTCATGGACAGCATTGGGACTATCACTACATGGAAATGTGAAAAAAATAAAAAAAAGAAGTTTAAAAAGGCTTCATTTTAGTATTCTCAGAAACTGAGTTCAAGATGCAAGATAGAAAGAGATATTTCCTATCTTGAGTGTCAGGCAATTTTATCCTCCAAACTATCATATTTCCTGACCCAGGAAATATAGAATAGCTAAAATGAAAAATTTCTCTCAATTCATTCCTTAGGGGATACCACATAAAAATGAGGAGGTAACTGCAAGTATCCACTACAATTGTTACAATACAAATAAATAAAATCCAAGCAGGAAACCAACAATTTTTAGAGTCTGTCACAATTCCCTATTTAATGCTTCTTTGCAGAGGTTATACCTTGGAGAGAGATCCACCATCTCGCAGGTATATTTTGCAGCTTGCTGGAAATGATGCAACTGTTTAACACCCCACGTGGCAGAATGATAAATCTACTCATATGCTTTTTTGTTAGTTGCTTCATAAGCATTTGTTCCAACTGAACTACAGCCAAATTATCCCCTTCCCCAAAAGGCAACAGGAGAAACAAGCTATTCAGTATGGGCATTATCTGCTTGTAATGCTTAAAATTTCTATAGCATTCTGGTTTTTGTCTACATTGGAAAAATGATGAGAAAATTCACTGCCAAATATAGCTGCCACAATACAGCATTCAGCCACTGACCAGAACTGTTTATTTTGTTCTGATCAGTTTTGTTGTGTAAATAGGTCAGAATATTTTGAAAGCACTGCCCAGCATTTGCAGTTAATCCTTACTGACAGTATGGAGGGAAAATTTAGCCTCTCTCCCTCTGACATTAGTGACAACAATAAACGAACATTTTAACTGAAGCACGGGAGAATAAAGAATAAAATAAATAAAGCTCCCCGTAGGTTGAGCAAGAGGGTACTGCTTCATAGTATTGCTCAAAATACTGTAAGCTTGCAAGACTCACACAAAGCTGTATTATTACAGATGAAAGCCACTGCATGTTTTTCATAACCAACAGCTGTCCTGATGGGACACAGCACTTGGGAACAAGTGTTTAGGCTGTGTCTGGCAGAATCAGCAAATTCCACAATGATTTCTGCAAGTGCCAGGCAGGAGCCCAAAGCTTTTGCAGCTGCAGGGAGCGAGGCATCCCGCTCAAGGGCGCAGGGATGCGGTGCCTGGCCGCAGCCCAGCGACCCCTCCGCTGACAAGAGCTGCTTCAGAAAGCCCAGAGGTGCCCTGTGCTGACACCACAAAACAGCTCTGTCAAAACAAGGCTGCTGGGTGGGAGCCACGACCTGCTGCAAGGGCAAGGGACACAGTGCACCCTGGCAGGGCATCGCTGTCCCTGGAGCAGTCCTTGTTTCAGCACGCTGAATTTCTAATTGAACGCTGCAGCTCCCTCCCTTCCCCTCTACCTTGCATGGAAACCATGGTAGCTTGAGAACTGTCAAACAGCTCACTTTTCTTTTTATTTATCTCTGTACAATCACCTATCAGTTTACGATGTAGACGGAGGCTGGAAATAAAAATGATTCAAGAAATATCTAAAGAACTATTTAAAAAAAAAAAAAAAAAACAGGTCTTTAATATGTGGTAGGTTGAACATGTGAAAAACTGCCTGTAAACCAAACTCTAATAAAACATCACCATTTCTGAATGCAGGCCACTTTTTTTTGTTCACATTCTGAACTTATTTTGACTTTGAAGTGCAATGTGCATCTCAAAATATACATATTTCTCAAATAAATATATCTATATACCATGTAGTTGTAAGATTACTGCTAAATATATTAGGATGTCTGGATTCAACATACCTTTGGATAGTACAATACATTAAAAAAAAGCTTCATTAAACACAAGTTAAGGACAGAGCCATAGGTAGTACCATAAAGTAGCTCTTCTACAAATATCTCATGCAAATAATCTGATCATAAAAAGTTTGTCAATTTATTTATATTCAGGATTGAAATAAGATAATTTTGTCTAAAACTCAATTGATAATGTGCACTTTTCAAAACAAAGCCATCTCTTGGGAAATAAACAGTCCAATATTAAGCCACTCCTGCACATTTTGCCTCTGGTAATAATAAAAACCTTCTGTGGAGCTTTTTATCTTCAAAGCATTTTACAAACATTATGTTCAACTCCTTTGCACATCAAGAAGCAATCCAAGATGTGAAAGGTCAAGAGATTAAAAATGGTGATAATGACTACTACGTTGCAAAATCAGCTATAAAAATATGCTGTAAAGTAACTGATGGATTTTGAATCTTCATAAAGAAAGCAGAAAAATATTGCCTCACAGAAGCATCGTGCCAGCTTCACTTCAAGACACTGGATGTTCACAATAGCTGTGGCTGTGCAGCTACGGACACTGTACCAATATCCTGTATCTACAGCTGCTCTGAAAGTGGAAGGGCTGTTGTGTTACCTCACAGTTTATGTCCACACATGCACATCAAACCAGTAGCATTTTAAAGCTGATAGGGTACAAATGATCAACAAGCAGCTTTCTCCAGGAAAGGGTAAGCCTTGAATGTTCCTGACCATGGGATTTAGCACAAAGGCAGAAATTCCTCTAGCTCTTAACAGCCACAGTCTATGCACGATGTTTAAACACAACCAGAAAAGCTCTCTGACTCTGAGGTCAGATGGCCTCTGCACTCTCAGGCTTCAAAACAGACAAAGCTCAACCTGCCTGTCGGGCACAATTCCTGGACTATGGTAGTTCCTCATCAGTGGAAAAAGTGGTTGGGAGACGCTAGTTGGCATGGGCCAAAATCCTTGCTAAGGATCATTTGGAGAATTTGCCTGTACAGATAATTGTGCCTGGGTACTGAGGAATAAATATTTCTTGGCGGTATTTAGTTTATCATTACAGAAAAAGTCAATGCATATTCTTGTTTGCCTGTGGATCAAAACAAGACAAAAACGTCTTTGGAAAAAACTACTTTGGAGGCACCAGCACAGAATACCATGTCAGGTCCTCAGCTGTTCACAGTGCACTACGCTCACACAAAGAACATGGTTAACCTCTTTTGTCACTTTATGCCAATTTCCCTGCCTGGTTACTAACCTGATCTCAAACCTCTCCTTTTAATTATCACCTCCACTGCCCAAGGCATTGAAACAACAACTGAAATTACTGCTGTATTTAAAAAAACCCCAACACCTCTCTAGAAAGGTACAAGAAGACGTCCCCTTGATCAAAAGAGATGTGATCTTTCAGCTTTGACAGAAATGAATCAAGTAAGCAAGAATCACTATTGCCTTTAGAGGTGCAGAGCCATATGATATCCAATTTGATTTTTTTCCAAAAGAGATACCACAAATTCAATACCCCCACTCATAAGCACAAAGCCAGTAATAATATAAAGAGGAGTAAGAAAATCTCTTAAGGCCAGGAGAAAACAGCATTTCAATTTCTGAGAAGAGGGTAAAAACCTTTGAGATAGACTTCGATTAAATAAAAAAGTGGGATTTTCTAAAATAAAGCAAGTTTACTTGGAAGGTGATAGGGCAAGAGTCTGGGAACTAGTCTGGCTTTCCCATAATATAAAAATACAAACTCTGCACCATGGTCATACACAACAGAAATAATTGGGAGGCTGAATCCTAGCAGAAACACCTGTAAACATGGAGAGTGAAATACAGTACCATTGTGCAGACGCTTGCAAAAAAAGATTCTAGTGACAAACCACATCAGGGAATAAATAAATGGGGAACGAACAGATCTTCAACAGCTACTTCCAGCTAATTACTATGTGTTATGTGACATGTTATCAGATGCCATTCTGATGAGAATCTAGATTATGACAGCTCACTGTTGTTCAATCAAGCAACTAAGCAACACCCCTCCAAACTCCCAAAAGCTTCCTCAAAATCTTAGGTTCTCTGCAAAGCAACCAATAAACCTCTGACTGCACACAGGAAAGAACTACCACAGGGTAAACATATAAATAACAACTGCAAGACAACAGAATAACTAGTAAGAAAAACTGAAGGAGCTTCTGTAAGTCGTCTCGTGTTCGTGAAGTTGCGTAGGTAAGAAAAAGTCTAAAGCTAATGTCAGAAATCACTGAATCAACTCCACGCATTGTCTATTAGTCAGATCTAAACAAGCAAGCAGACAGAGGGGTTACATGGAGGCACACGAGAGAAAACAACCCCAGAGATGGGGTCTGATCAGCTTTCCCTGGCTATCAGTGAGAGGTAGGGGGAGGCTGAGATGACTGATGATCTCCTGGGAAGGCAGACACAACACCTTTATCATTTGCTGTCTCTGAAGCCACTGAATAGACAGGACCAAGATACGGTGTCCAGTATCTTGCATGTTTATCTTTTTCCTCTTTTCTCTGCTTCCAGAATGCATTGAGAAAAGTACCTTCCATGGCAAAATAGACAAAGATTCTTCAAATTAAACATAACTCTAAAATGGTGAGGACAAATTTTCTTTGTAAATTATTAGTGGCTTTAGGTAACTTTTGCCACATTAACCTCATGAAGTTCAATGAATGCAAAGTGCTGCACCTGGATTGGGCCAGTTCTAGATATGAGTACAGACTGGGAGAAGTCTTTGTGGGCATTTTTGAGGTGAAGAACTAATACAGAAATAAGAGGTTAAGCTTTTTGCTCTTCAGAACTCTTCTGTATTTCACTATCACACAATAAGAATTGTCCTAAAACATAGTTCTGGAGATCTTTATCTTAGGGAAAGCTTGATGTAATAACCTTTCCAAAAACAAACAAGCAAGCAAACAAACAAAACCCCCTAATATAAAAAAAAAAAAAACAAAAAACCCCCAACAAAAACCTGAAAAAAAGATGGTGGCTACTGCCCTAATATCAACCACAGTTCCTAAGCATCTTCTAGTGCTGTTTGTAACAGATTTCTGACAGGTACCATCTGCTTGAAAGCCTCCTCTAGGTTGGTCACTGCCCAGAGCAGGGGGACACTTGACAGCTAGGACCTGAAACAACACTCCCATCCCCAGCTCTCCGAAAAAATAAAATTTTGTTCTATGCTGCATTTTATTCAAAGACTGGCTTTTACCAAATGATCAAAAGCCACCAAGCAATAGCTTTAAATTATCATAGAAAGCTCTAAACACAGCAGCCTTCCTCATTCAGGATGAATGACAGTTTCTGTCATTGCTTTCTAGAGGAGGGAAAGGAACAAGTGATGAAGTGCAGCCTTGTCAAATTTTACATGGAAACCAGAAAATGTGAAGCAAAGTCAGCAAAGGTATAACCAGGAGCTACAGAAATAGCAGATAAGCATGAATGACAGCACAAACAGGAGGCAGCAGGACAGCAGCTATTCACATGGGTTTTAGGCAGAGCTGGTACCACCTTAGTAATCAGAGATGTGGTTTGGACATCAGAAGATGCCAATCAGTGGGACCTCCTGCTAGAGAAGAACATGGGACAAAAGCAAGACTGCTGTCACCAGATCGACTATATTGCTCCTCGCAGGAGAGTAAATTATTCAGATTCTGCTCGTTATCTGTACACTTGGTATGACTCAGGCAACTCCAAATGCATTAAAACGAACCACTGCACAGGACTGTTTATGCAAACTCAGATAAAGCCACACTCAGGGGGCAGTTTCATAGCAAACCTACAGACTTATCTTCAAAGACGGAAGAAAGTTTCTGATCTGAGGATAACAGAGTTTCAGTTTTGTTTGTCCAAACACCGCAGGTAATTATAATAATGTGAATCAAATGCTGACACTCGGAACCTGTCATGTAATACAAGACATCAAAAGAGCCAAAGACTGGACATAATGTGTAGCTCTAGAATTGAAGTAGTTCTCTCAGACAGCTAATTGTTACTGATTGTGGTAAACCTTGAGTGAAATCTCTATTGGAAACTGGGAAAATAAGATAGGGAGTGAAATTACCCTGGAAAGGATGGGCCAAAGGAATGAAAATCAAACCCAAACAATGCAAAAAAATGTTGAGCATAAAATTAAACTAGTTCTCTATTCCAAGAGTGGCTGTATTTGTCAATGCTTAAATCATCTTTCTTGTAAATTAATGCCTAATTTCCAGAAGCCCAAGGGCTTCAGGCAGCCTCTTTCAGTCCCACGAACAGAACTGGAAATAATATCTTATTCTAGAGAAGCTCATTGAGCCCATTATCAACTCGTGCGTCTCTCACCAAGCACCTCAATCAGGTAGAGCAAATCGCAGAGACAACACGCTGGCACGAAGCTGTCTGGATGCAATTAGAGAACAAAAAGAAATACGTTTATTAAATTAGGATTAGCATATTAAAATGCCCCCCCAAAATGTTTAGAAGACAAAAGGGTCATTTTCACCTAACAGGCTGTTTAAATCTTTGAACTATGTACAATCTGTAAACACTGGATAGACAATACGTATTTTCCAGCTACAATTTGATTAAATAACAGGGAAGAAAATAAAAGAAAAATAAAGACCTTAATGAGAAAGGGATTGAATTCTATTCAAATCAAGTCTTCATTTCCAGACATTGAGTAAGTTAATTTAGACACCAGAAGCGAACCTGGTGGCTTCTGCTGAATATTAGCAGCAGCAGGAACAGCAACCCATTATCCAGGAGAAGCAGGGGTGTCACAGGCTCATAGGAAGGGACTGCTCTTAATGTGCAGATAACAGAGTATTTGCTTGCTCCCTATTCTACCTCCAAGGCAGTAAAAGTGTAAATGACCTACTTAGGTAAACATATAGAAAAAAAAGCCATACTGACCATATAATTGTTTTGGGGTTTTTTTCATAATGACAACGACTGAAAGTGTTTTCCATAGCTGCTACTTGGACACCAGACTCTCACTTAGGTATCAGATGTTCTGCTTCATTAGGAATTTGGTGGTCACACACTCCAGGCATCGGAGCTAACAACAGCCTCTTTAATAATGACCCCAAATGCACTACACAAATAAGATCACCTCTCTCAAGCACAGCAGAGTCTTTTGCATCCTGTGAGAGAGCCCCAAAGGAGAAGAAGCTGTTGCCTAACTCTGTTTTCTGAGATTTCTCACACAGACATGACAACAGCACTAAAGGTCAACCTTATCTAGCCTCGTAAAGATAGCACAGCTACCAACACAATCATTTTATGACCTGCATTTAGACATATACAAATACTTAAAGCAGTTGTAGTCTGTTTTGATCTCAACCACGTTACCAGTGTATATTATGACAATCCTCCCCAAAAGCATAATGATAACCAAATGTCTTGACCTCCTATTTTCAGAGTTCATGGAAGTGGTCTTGACCCTGTCACATCCTGCCCTACGTCCGGTGAACCAATTTGATAAATAGAATCTGTCAAATATTTTTCAAATGGACTGCAATCAACCAAACCTGTGACTTTCAAAGTGACAGAATGAAGATGACAATGTAATTTCCCTCAGAAATGAATACATTTAAAATGTCCCTAGGAAAAACAATGCACTTTTTTTTTTATGTTAAAACCAGTAAATAGAGTGACAAGCTTTTATCACATTGGTAGCCCTCGCATTCAACCCTTAAGGCACAGATAATAGTTGAATTAATACCCAGAAGGCTAGAGTACTTCCAGTCAGCTGTGGACACATGAGAAGACAGGACAGGTCTCAGCCTAAACATCTGCTTTGCTTATTTTCACCTGGGGCAAAAACAAAAAAAAAAAGAGAGATCCTAAAACCTTCAAAAACAAACCCCAGAGACACCTGCCTTCACTCAAACTCAAGAAAGATTGAACACCAAAGAAATTTGATCCTGGTTTTAAATCACAGCAGTATGGCAAGCATTCAGAGGGATAAATTTGGCCAGATCTAACTGCAGTACATCTCTTTCTGCCATATCAGAAAGCAGCAAGAACAGCAGCACTCCCTGCAGTGACGCTAAAAATCTTTGGCTACTTCTCACATTTGGAGGTGACAAAACCTCTGCTGGAATCACATAGGACCTCTGCAACAACAGGGAGGAAAGGGACCATAGTACAGGGTGAATACATCTCCCAGCTTTTATTCAGTCTGCAACTCACAGCAAAGAAGCAGCAGCTTTTTGCCAAGAAAGCTGGACACAGGAAACAGGTCCATAAGCAAATCTTGGCCACGGCATTGCATGACAGAACAAGAAAGAGTTTAAATATATAAATTCTCTGAGTCAGCACATACAAACTGACCTTTATCTCTCCCTAAGTACTTAAGAAAAAACCCCAAACTTTCTCATACGATTCCTAGTCCGGCTGATGTCTAAATGAGGCTTTGGAAGAAAGATCACAAAGTTTATGTCTTCCTTCATTGTCTTCCTTCATCTGCTCCGCAGGTGTAATAGGAACCCAGCAGACAAGTCACTTGAGAGGCATCTTTTTGATTGTTGGAGGAATCTCTGTTAATCCCTTGACTTTCCCTGGTGATAACAACTCTGTACTTCTTCCAGCAGCTGATCCAAAAGAGAGGTTAGTGCCAGTGTTGCACCAAAGCAGTGCTTAACAGCTATCCTCAGCTAACACAACTAAAAGGTATGAGCATCCTCCCACACTGGATCAAGGTTTTTGCATCTCCTCTCCACGTAATAAATCACAGGGGGCCAAAAATCTCAAGATTATTTCTGGGCCGTCTTTAAGAGATTTGGCACTGGTTAAAAGTGCTCAAATAACTTATCCGGGCTTCAACTACCCATGATTCACTTTCATGATTTTTTCAAATGGTCAAAACATAGCCAAAATTCAATAAAACTAGGTAAAATATGTTCCAGAAACCCTGATCTTCACTGAGTTTCTTCATTAAAGGCAACTGGCCTAAACACACAGTCCAGCCTCATGAGAATTTTCTTCCCAATTATTCTTATTTCAAACTCAAAAGAATCATCTTTTTCAAAATCCAACCCCAAACCTCAACTCTGCAATTAACTGTAAGACTTCTAGTAATTCTGACAATCTTTCTTAGTCCACACAAACCCAGAGATACAACTAGCTAAGAGGAACATATTAGTTCTAAATCCATGCCTAGTTCAAGAGTGATTTTTTTGGTGGATAATGTAAAATTACATCACTTCTTTGGCACCACAAGAAATTATTGACCTGACATCTCATTCTACTTCTCTGATAAAACTCTGGAGATCAAGGAGTATATCGACTGTTGACTTTACAAACTGTCTGATAACCAGCTTAAAAGAGGGCTACTCAGTAGTATCTGGCTCTTTTCTGGCCTACAGAGAAGAAAATCTCTGTACAATTACAGGAAGTCCTTGTAAGAGGGGACTATAACACAATAGATTTATTCTCTGCTCTTTTAACATACAACCAGCTGGGTTCATACAGCTCATTTTGTTCTGTGATCACTCGCCTACCAGGACAGGATAAGCTAACCCAACACAAGTATCCAAGCAGTCTATTCAACCTGCCCTGAGCAAGGCCATTAATACGGCAAATATAAAAAAGCTGCTGAAAACGCTTCTCTAGAAACGCCTGAAGGAAGTATGCACACATCTACAGTAAAAATCCACACAGAGAACACTTGCAATAAAATAATAAAATGCAAAAGCTAAGTTTTATCTTGCCTGTATTTGTGAAGGATTTACAGTAGGAGCACATTAGCTGACAAAACAGGAAAATGCAGCACAAACCCGGGGTGGCAGTGATAAGACCAAGGAGAGCAGATGTCACCAAGACTGGGTATATTCCACTATTCCAAAGACCCCAACTTCTGCAATATGCATTTTTCACTTCTCCACAGGAAAGCAAAAAAGTCAGACAGCAACAATATTGAACTGGTTAGCTGGTCAATTTTTGAATAATACCAGTTCATTGTGAAAGGGGCCATAATGCATTTGACAGAATCCCTGAATAAAAAGGAAAAGTTACTATTGATAATATTGACTATTCACAGCCCCTAGACACTGTGCCATCACTACTCTGCTCAGGTGGTGGGGACACAGAGCCAGGTGCTGAAGCTTTGTCTTTCCAGATCCCAGGCTGTCACACGCAGTCCCAGCTCTCAAGTTCACTCACAGCGAATGAAGTCAAGAGACATAAATGACAGAGAAAGTTGCACTACGGGTGTCCCCAGCATGGAATGTTTGACCAAAAGGATTCCTGGGATGCTCTACATCTGAGGTCACATGGACTTGCCCTGGCAATGCTGCAAGATGGAGGTTCGTTTTCATAACCCTCCTTCTGCAATCCTGCTCAATCTTTCTCACGTAACATTCTCTGCATCCTTTAAGTGACAGATGTTTGCCGAAGACCTGAAACGCTCCAGTCCAACTTCTAACTCTCACATACCCTCACCAGTCATGCTGGCAAAGATCTGCAACAGCAGCTCTAAAGAGCCAGAAGAGCCCTCGCATTCACAGGCAGCAAAAAAAGAGCATTTTCTTCCCTTAAGGTGATGTCCTGTGAGGTGAAGGCAGTAGAGAAAGTAGTGGCAGCTAAGATGATAAAATGTCAGACTCCCAGCAGTACAAAATGGCAGCTGAACCCTGGCAAAACGCCAAGCTGCTCAAACAGGGAGTTGAGTACACGGGGCCATAATTACCATTAGCATAATAAGAGAGTGGTACAACAGCTACCTAGTTACTCTGAAGGGTCACGGAGAAATCATAACAAAGCAAAGTTTTAAGGCGAGACACAAAAGAAAACAATGACATAGCTGCTCATGGGTTTTACCCGGAGGTTCTTCCATGCGTGAAGTGGAGCCCGGGAGAAAGTACAAAGACTGTTTAAGAGATCAGGCTCTGAATCGAGGGCAGCCGGCCGTGCCTGCAGAACTCAAATGGCTCCACTACATATAAAGGATCATATGAAAACTGTGACACTGAAGACAAAGGACCTTACAAGAAAAATAGGCTGTTAGTGTAAATTTCAATAAAATCTGGGCTCAATAGAGTCAGTCAAGATTTTTTCCTTTCTAACCGGAAAAGATTGTTTTCTCTTTCCCTCAAATGAAGCAGAAGAGATAAAAATATGAGAAAATTTAATAAATAAAATCTGAACACTTAGATATTTGCATTTTTTTCATTTTGAATGTCATGTAAACAATATTTACAGATCCACTGCATAATGCAATTAGCCCAGCTGTCTGCGTGAAATTAATCAGAGTTTTAACAGAAGTATTAAACACTGAGTTGCAGACTTAAAGATACATGGATATTAAATTCTCCAGATTGACTGTACTGAGTAAATCTGAAGGAGCTGATAGACAGAGCAGACGTTTAAAATCAAAAGTTCCCTTTGCAGGTAGAAAGACCAGAGTTCTCAATGAAATCTGAATTCCACAGAAGACACCGAGAACTTGCATATAAAAAAATCCCACTTTTACTTAGCAGGCGTGATCTGGTCCTCCATGAACAGAAAGCTTACTGTTAACCCTATTTTCACCTCCCCTTTCCTCTATGCTGCTTCTATTTCTCCTATTAACCTTTTCCATTACCAGACATCAAGAACCACAATGTACACAAACAATGCTTTTCCCAAGGCAAGGTCAACTGAAATTAATCAGGGATGGCCATATGCTGTATCTCAAGTGAAACACATCAAGACAACCCAAGTTAAATGTTAATATTGCCATTAGGCTTCTCCATTGCATTTGCTATCATATGATATCAGACAGAGTATCAGCTGAAGAGATGATTTTTAGATTGAAGAGGCACACACTGGTAAAAACCCTATCCATCGCTCCCTTGCTTTCAAACATCATTTTTATCGTGTCTGAAATCTGTGAAGTTATGGGTTTCTTCTATCTTTGGGGGATAGTGGGGGAAAGCAACTAACAAAACAGAACCCTGTTTAACTGTCTTCCTTGTAAGCACCTCTGTCTACAGCAACAAGAATGAAACCCACCTTCAGAATGCAATAAACTTATGACTTCCAACCGCAGGCATCCCCAAAAGGAAGATCACATTCTTGTTCTCAGACACCAGAATATTTCTACTGTCATAAATCCTCCCTGACAGCAATATCTGACAAACACGTTTTTAAATTATGCTTTTCCTACCCTAATCACAGCTTTGCTATGTACACCAACAGACTTTAACACGCACTGGTGCGAGCTAAGCTCAGAGGCATATACCTAAGGCATGCATCTTAATTCTCATGTGCAGTGCTCATTGCAAACCATCATAGCACCTAATTGAAACAAATTTATACTATGAAAGTTCATCAATCAGTAACACACTTCAGAACAAAAATTTGGAAAAGCACACACACTGATTTTCTCAATTAGAAGGACAGTTACTTATTAAACTTTTCATCTTCTTGTTAATTAAACCCCATATTTTCTATCATTTTGGAACATCTATTTAATCCCAAGAACAGGTGTGCATCTCAAGCAACATACTCATGAAGAAAAAGGAGAATTAGCATATCTCTTGCCTTGTAATTTCACATGGGTGTCTACATATACAGTAGTGGGAGGAAAAAAGACACACTACCGTTAAATACTGTTAGGGTTGAAGAAGCAAGAGAACACACTCCATTTGCTTCCAAATGCAGATTGCAAAATGCTGACTTTTAGTGATTTGTAGTTCTGGATCTTGCTACTGTTGACTGTTAAATGCATTACAATCACAGAACACATCAGCAAGAAGCAGAAAGAAAGATCTGTGCTTTTAAAAATTGTACTCTGACAGTCACGAAAAGAAATTCACAACTGATTGTCCTAAATTAAATATCTAACTGCTTGTAATGAAAAGACAAAGCCCAGAGTTTTTGTGATCTCCAGCTCACCCATCCAGTAACTCAGTGGAAGAAATAACACAAACTAATCAATTATCAGACTGAAATATTAAAGCTAGTAAGCCTGACTAGCTCATTTAAACAAAACATAAGTCACTTACAGAACTGGATGAACAATCAGCTCTGGACTATATGATTTGATTACTGTTGCTGCATCTTTGGTACAAAACACATGGGATAAATCTGCACCCTAAAAGAGAAAATTTGCAAACAGTATTATCAAATTTATACTTAAAAATAACTTTATCATTCCAAAGATTACTCAACTAATAATTCAACTGAATTCTTACTTCTCAATAGTTTAAACAAATTTTATTATTTTTCTTCTATTTTGGCATAGACTAGTATGAAATGTTCTGTTCTTTCTGTATCTAACTTCCAATATAATTTGTTTTCTGTTTCTCACTAACAGGATGACTGAAAACACAAGTCTCGAATTTTTACTCACTTGAGAAATGTTTCTCAACTGCAGATGAGCAAAGACTAAAATGTCTCATGTACAAAAGAACACAGATGAACATGAGACAAACTACGTAAGAGAGCCATAATACCACTGTAACATACTTGCAAAACATAGCTATGGTAATCCATGAGTACATTTTTAGTCCCACCAGTTTTACTCAATGGGCCAAATTCATACAAGAAAAAGGCTGGCACAATATCAGCAACACACCCTATGTTAAATAAACATTAAAGCTGAATACTTGAGTCTCGAGCTTCTGCTACCAACTCAAAAAATCAGAAATACACATATAATTATGTAAGCAGTGACCAGACCAGTGATCTTGTATTGGTCATGCATACTGAAGCTTCCCAGTGTTAAGGAAGTGTCTTCTCTGCTTTACTACTATACATTTAACATTTCAAGCTACCCTGACTGTTTATGTGCAGATGTAATGATCTGAGATCAAGTGACTCCAGTAAGGAACCTCCTAGTATTGCCACTGGATTTGCACATAGTGGACAGAAAGCTGAGTGGCCTTGAGATCTTATAACAACACGATTAAATAATGTCATTTAAGTTTTAAATCTTCGAGAGTTTGCATCCTGAGGGAAGAGGTGGTTGGAAATATCTGGGTTGGTTACCTACTTATTGACAGAAACCTTCAAAAAGAAAAATATATACAATGAACTGAAAGTACTGACACATTATATCTAGTATTCTGAAAATTAGATGTATTATGTAAGCATGACTTATTCACATTTCAACAATCACCCTGTATTTATGTAGTCTGCAGTAAATATGTTTAGCCATTTAATACATCAATAAAATAAGGAAGTTCATGCTTCTAGGAAAAAAAGGCTTACAAAGTACTTCTGCTGAAGATTAGAATGCAAATAAAATGTGCTATTAGAAATTACATAGAATTCCACCCACGATCTTTAGACTTACAGCATGTAAGAATTTTACTAGGTGAAAGTCGTAAGTTTTGAAAGGAAGTTATTTCATTCAACACAGTTATGAGGTCCAGAAAAAAATTCTGAAGAACACACTATAGTGCAAAAACATAACTTTAAACAATAATCTAAAGTTATTTTATTGCTCACTTTTGGAGAAAATACTTCACCAAGTCTTGAAATTTCCTATCCAAGTCCCTGAAATTGTCAAATTCTGGACATATTTCTAAATTCAGCTTACATAGAGAAAGAAAGCACAGGGAATGAAAAACAGTGAACGACACACTTACAAAGTATTTCTACACATTCTGGGCTAAGGATTTTCCTTGCTCAAGAGAAGACTTTCTAGAGCTCAAAGTTCATGTGCAGGACAGAATGAACACTATTTAAAAAATGGAACCTAAGCAACAGAAATGATGAAAAGCTCATTTTGGACTTGTATAGAAGAACACGTACCACTTTGAGAGCTGTAATTGCAGCAAAATACGGTGCTCCAGTGTATCTAGAATGAAATAAAACTTAGGTTAGGAAACACAGTAATGAGATTAGATAATGATCTTTCATAGAAATATTTACAAAGATCATGCCATAAAACAGCAAAATTTTCCCAAGTGACAAAGGTAAAATTTTAGAGACAAACAAAACAAGAGCTGAGAACTGTTTGCAAGCTAAATATGGGATCTGTGACCTGGATCAATCCCATCTGGCTTTAGATGCTTAACTAAAGTGCCTAAACTGTGATTCCAGTTGCCCTAAATTCTCTTTATAAAGACTGAAGAGAGAGATATGAACACAATCACCCTCCAAAGGTGCTTATTTCAGCCAAGAGGTAGGAACCTATGACTATTAGGTTCTAACTCCTGGCTATTCAACCCAGCTACAAGACAGCACCTTTTTGCTCTTTATGGAATGTTTGTTAATGGCAGATGTCCAACAGCAGATCTCTCTTACATGAAAAAGATCAAAAGGGGAAAATTAACAACACAAAGGTGTAGTGGCTCAGAGTATTGTGGCCAATATTATTTCTAGGTCAGCATTTAACTGATTTATGCAGTACCTCTTTTCTCTCCTGAAACAGGATATTTCCATTACTCCAGTACATAAAACAAGGTATTGACAGAATCTAGTAAACACCAATATTTATCAAAATAAAAAGCCCACAAGAAAACATAGCATAAGAAAATACAGAGACCCAATTCCCAAGACAGCAAAAAATCAGATGTGCCACTGTCTTACTCTACTCTACTTATTCTATAACCTCCTCATGCAATGGGAAAAGACTAACACTGAAAGCAGAGTTCAGTGGTCAAAAAAGACAGAGAAGGTAGATACAAACAGCATTTTAAGTTCCCGTAATGTTCAGTATCTAAATTTTGCAACATATCTGCAAGGTACCATGTTCTTTCCTAAGTACGCATGGTCATGATGATGGAGTATTAAAGCTCTCTGGAAAACCGTGGTTTAAGTGTAAGGTGAGTTTGAATGGCTTCTACAAGTAGTTATGACATCCTGAAGCCTTATCAGAAGCAAAAATCAAATTTCTATTTAACTTACTCTCGACATCCTCCAACAATGCCTATACGACCATCTTGACCTTTATGCTTTTTCCCTGTTAGAGGAGGGATAACATTGCGCACCAGCTGAAAAATATTCTCCATATCCTTCAGAGTGTGTGTTCTGTGCAGTGAAAAAGATCTCTCTATAACTGAAAAGAAGAAAATAAGTGTTACTTCAAAGAATGTTCTTTCTGAAACTACTGCCAAGCATTTCTTTTAAGCACTCATGTACACTAATAAAATCACACAAAGATACACAAAGTGACATACTTCTAAAATCCAAATGCTCTGTCACTTAAAGGCCTTTAGAACAGTGAGTAACCAGGGAATGTGATGATTTTAAAAATGAATTCCGGGTCTGATGCATAGAATATTCTCACTGACTGTTCGCAATCCTAATTTAGGGCTCAGGTACAGAAAGAAACAACAACCCAGAATAGTTATATGAACATTTTGTAACTAGAAATATCTTTTTAGTTCAGCCTGAAATCCGTTCCATAATTAAGCTCAACTGAAATAGGAACACTTAGTAAGGACTAAACACATCCAGACACAGAGCAAGCACAAAGCAACTGAAACCAAATTTTAAATGTACACCCTACCTTATACTTTGCTTCCCCTTAAAGACTTCCACCTCTTAGCAGAATCAGGGCCTATCTCACTGCTTTTTTATTTTGGTAGACGGTTACAAAGCTCAGTGAAAGTCTTTCTGCAAAACTATAATCCAACACACTAGATGCAAACATCACAAATATCACACAAAGATCATTTTTAGCTATAATACATCTCCAGATCCCTGATGCAAAGCTACATGTCAAGCCACAAACTAAAACAACTGCACGCTCAGTAGGCTATGTATCAAATGACACTTTCAAAACACTACAAAAATTTAGAAGAAAAAATTATTTTAACAATTACAACTAGAGAGAATTAAAACATTTACCTAATGTGGGAAAAACGTGAAGATCACTACTTCTATCAACAATGTGTTAACTATAAATTGCAGCAAATACACTAAAAGCACAAGTTCTTAAACGCTCCTCATTACCTGTACAATTCTGTTCAGAAGAGTGGTTTATTTGAACGCTAACATCAGTGTCCTAGACCACAGCCATGCTTACTTTCTTGTTTACAGACCTTCTAAAAAGCTTTCAAGGAACTGCTACACATGTAGAACATAATTATGTAGAAAATAACTCCCATGATACTCCTTATTTTCAGCTGTATAAAACTCAGTAACCCCACCCCCCAACTCCAAAATACAGAGAAGGGAAAAAAGGAAGGGGAAAAAAAAAGAAGAAAAACTGTTCCAGAAATACTGGGCATAATAACGGGAAAAAATTTAACAAACAAGAAAATTCCAGATCTGTGTGCTATCAGCAAAATGCATCTTTTTCTCTGTCTTCCACAGAATCTAAACCTAAACCAGACATGCTAATCTTCAGTAATAGTATGCTTTAATGTTCAATAATGATAAATACTCTTTGCTGATCTTTTGCTTTTGAATACAGGCATCCCACTCTTACTGAGAAATAATAAAAAAGGGGGGGAAAAAAGGAAAGGAATGAAAATAAAAGAAAAAAACCCCACAACCTGTTTCAGATTACAGCCAAAATAGCATTGCAGTGACCCAGCGGAGAACAAAATGCTCATCTCCTCTGAAAATAGGGCAGATTATTTTCTTTATATCACACTTCATACACTCGCTGGTTTTCAACCACACAAGAATATTATATAGCTTGGAACCCTTGAAGCACAATGTTGTTAAGAAGGCCTTCTGTGTATTTGCTGCTGGTTTTTGCTCATGTGTGAATATAAAGCAACTACATAATAAATGGAGAGAAAACAGAGAATTATGCAAAAAGCAATTCTTAATATACCCCTACTCTATCTACAGAATCACTGTGGCATCAGCTCTTAACAAACGAAATCTTAATTCCTTAAAAGATGTGTTGCCTGAAGCATTATGTTCACATTTTAGCACAAACACTTTTTTACACCTTTGCCAATTAGAAGATTAGAATCTCGAATTGCTCTTGCTACAGTTAAACAAATAAAATGCATTTTTGCACAGTGCAATATGCCTGTACACCTATATGATGAAATCCAGCAAGAAAAAATGAACCCCAGTTTCAGGTTGTTACACATAATTAAGCTTTTCAGGAAAAATCTGCCAGAAGTAAAGGTAAGGCCTTGAAGGTACCTTCACCCCAGTCTAGAACCCTAAATGATTTCCTACAAGATTTTCTAAAGCACTTCAGTTTTCCTTTACTTCCTTTAAAGTGAAAGCAACATTTAAAACACTGTATCCATACATATCCCATAATTTATCTACGAAAGTATGCTGCCACCAGGAAATCCTACGGACCAACTATCCGCTCAAGAAGAAACACAACCAGATCTGCCAGCCTAAACCCTCAACAGGCCTAACCATCCAGTCTGCCATGCATTTTACAGGGAAACACAGTAACACACAACTGAAACGGCTCCAACAGCCTCTCAGGACTCAGAGAATGCCCCTTAGGATCTGGCATGCCAGATTATTATTCAGCACTGAGGCTGGGTGGTTTCTTTTTTTTTCCTCTTTTCAAACTACACTTTTTTTTCTTCCAAGCAGAGTGAAATTCAGCATCAGAACAGAGTAAGACTTGTTTCACTTCCACGTGGCAGGCTACAGTCACTAAGCCCCAACCTGACTCTAGCTCCAGCACTGATGGAGTACCCCTGATTTCCTCCTGCTCATGCAGTCTACTTTCACATACAAAGAGACTGTGATAAAGAGAAATGCCACGGGGGCACAGATCCCAAGAAATTTGTTAATGATTGCTACCATCAGCTTCTGGCCCATACATAAGGTACAGAAAGAAGAGTTTGTGCATAAATACCAATTCTTGAGATACTGCTTTGCCTTTTTCTTTGAAGTAAATTCTGATGTTCAAAGAATTCATAAAGAGCTGGCATAGAAAAAAAACATAAGCAAAAAATTTCACCTTCTATTATGCCTACTACAATAACACAATGTTTAATTGATAAGATTCAGAATTTTGTTGCAAAGAAATTTATTTTAAAGAAGCTAGATCTTAACATCTGACTTACTTCAGCGTAGGCAAAACTCCACTCTTTTCCCAGCCCTGAAAAAACATGCACAGCCTTAACTTCATATACTGGGTTATGCTTGGTAACTCCAAGCAGAACAGCAGCAAAACTTCTGCTACAAAGTAATTAATGTTTCCAGATTGCATCCAACAACTCTCCTACTCGCCTTTTACATATAAAACTCCTTCTAACTTCACTGTACAGAGACATGAATGTGGAAAGAAGTTCCCAATGTTTACAGGGTTCAAAAAGTATGATTTTGCTCATCAAAATTTGTTATAACTAATGTATCTGTATTAAGTAATTAGTACAATGGTACGAATAATGATTTAATTTCATTTGATATCAGACAAACACCTTCACCACAGTATTAAATAATTCCAATTAGCTTTTATTTTCAAAAGCTGCTTACTACCAGTGCTTTCACACAGAAGTTTTAAAAGGTACCCTAGCTTTTATTTATGCTGTAGAAGGAAGTACCTATCGGTGGAGAAAGTGTTGCTGTCATAGCATTATAATTAAAGTTATCCGCATATGAACGATGGTTCGCTCTCCGAGGTGGACTTGCTGGTATAGATTGTGACCTTTGTGACACCGTAGAAGAAATTCCAGCCAACATCTGTCCCAACATCTGTAACATCTGGAGTTCTCGAGCATGCTCAGCTTCCCGACGCTTGTCCTCAATTTTGAGCCTCTGCTCTTCAAATCTGTAAAACTTCTCATCTGTATCCATGCTCTGCTGCAGGAATTTTTCCATCATTTTATCCAATGTTAAATTTGTATGGCGTTTTTTTGATCTTTTGGGCTGACTGAGAGTTGGGGTAATAGTTGGAGCACTGACTTCTTTAAAGCCTAAAGCAAGGAAAGAATCAATTATTTTTCTTACGGAAAACAATTTCCTAAGAGGAAAGTGGCGAAAAATCTCCCTACAAGATGTGACCTAATGCCTCACAAAGCATTAGGTTACACTTTCTCAATGTGAGCTGTATTTATTTGAGATATTTTTCTTTCAGAGTACTAAAGCAAACCCACAAACTTCTAACAAGTTGCAAGGGTAACACAAAAATCACAGAGGCATTTTCTAATTGTTGTAGTACTAAACTTCAACAATAGGAGTCTTTTTCATCTTCTAAAACTGTTTAAGTGAAGGTTATTAAATAGTATAGCCTCATTTGTGTATTGCAGGTAATTACATTAATCTAAATTGAGTTTCAGTCTGTTGGCATTCTAGATTTGCATTTCAAAAGAACATTAGTGTAAACAACTCTTTGATGGGGCTTATGTGTAAAAAGAAGGCTGGTTAAACGTCAACCAATTGGCTGATTCCTAAGTGATGTCAACTTCTGAAGACAGGTTCATGTTTGTATTAAAAAACCTGCATTAATCTAGACTGAAAACAAACAAGCAACACTTCCCCCGCACCTCCACAATACAAATGTGGAGGGTAAAGAACGTGCAGGGGAAGGACAGGCTTTATTGAAGTGCTGCTTCTGTGCGCAAGCCCGCTAAAGTTAGAAGCAGTGTTTCTGAAACAACCCATGCAATTAATTATGTAAAAGCTCTCCCCTAGCTTTCTGGCCCATCTGCAACAATTAGCAGATTTTTCAGGTATTATCGTCATCATCGTTTTAATACCGATTAGCAAAACTGCACACAGTCTGCAGGGAAGGGGAAAATCCTCCAGTGAGAAGGATGCTTATTTTCTTGTACAATGCTACCTGACACTTTGTCTCGATAATCTCTGCGCTAGTCTTCCACGGGTTTCCCATTGATAAATACCGATAAAAACTCACTAGGGTCCCTGTCCGCGGCATCTCCCCCTACCCGGTATGCAGCATTTCCAGCACCCGCAGCAGCCCGCTCCCCAGTTCACGGGGAAGCGCAAGGTGCAGGAGTTGGGGGAGGCACGGGCGGATTTCGGAGCGCAGAGGACGGGGCGGGAGCGAGCAGGGTAAGGCAGAAACCACTTGGAAGCGCGCTAGCAGGGGAGAAGCGCCGGCAGTCGGGTTGCGAGAGCCCACGGGGTGAGGGGAGGACACCCGGCGCCGGGAGCCCGCCGGCTACTCACCGTCACCCGGCGGCACGGGGATGGCGAAGGACGGGCACTCCACCTTGATGGGGTGGTCGGCGTAGGAAGAGCACTCGCCGGAATCCTCGGTGAAGTTGTCGCGGGGGGACTCCGGCCCGGCGTCCTCGTCCAGCTCGGCGTCCAGCTCGCGGCTGTGGTGCGGCGTGCCCGGCGTGGGCGGCGCGGCGAGCGGCCCCGCGGGCAGCTGGGCGCCGTCGGGCGGCGGGGCCAG
>VZTF01003555.1:197481-404305 GCA_013397755.1 Cnemophilus loriae | reverse complement strand
CCCACCCCCTGCCCGCCGGGCCGGCGCTCGGAGGTTTGTACCTTCGTCACGCCACGGCCAGAGGGCCAGGGCCGCGGCCAGGGCGATGGCAGTGCTCCGTCCCCACATCCTCCCTGCGGGGACGAGGCAGGGCCGCTCCGNCCCGCGCCCCGCGCAGCCACCGTCGGGCGGGGCCGCCGCGCAAAGTTGTGTGCCAGGGCCCGGCTCGGCCCGGGAGGGGAGAGCTTGGAGCGCCCGGCCAGCCGTCACGGCGCTTTGGGGCTGTCTTCCCGGCCCGTTGAATTGGCACCTCTTAAAAACTCCCAGGAATTTATCATTTATTGCTGCCGGCATTTAAAACACTTCCAATCCCTCACCTCGCCAGGTGTTTCTGAGCAAACTCCTTATTTACAAGTGTGATTTACTTCTAAGGTGCTACTTCTTGCTCAGATACATCATTTTCCCCTATTTGCAGCACTTCACCTGTACTCGGCGCTGGTGAGGCCACACCTTGAGTACTGTGTCCAGTTCTGGGCTCCTCAATCCACAAAGGACACTTGAGGTGGTGGAGCACGTCCAGAGGAGGGAAACAAAGCTGGTGATGGGTCTGGAACACTAGTCCTGTTAGGAGCAGGTGAGGAAGCCGGGGTTGTTTAACCTGGAGAAAAGGAAGCTCAGGACAGACCTTATTGCTCTACAACTCTCTGAAAGGAGGTTGTAGCCAGGTGAGGGCCTCTTCTCCCAAGTAACCAGTGGCAGGACAAGAGGACATAGTCTTGAACTGTGCCAGGGGAGGTGTATGTCCTACATTAGGAGGAATTTCATCACAGAAAGGGTTATTAGACCTTGGAATGGGCTGCCCAGGGAGGTGGTGGAATCACCGTCCCTGGAGGTGGTTAAGAAAAGACCAGATATGGCACTTAGTGCCGTAGTCTAGTTGACATGTGTGATCCTGTGATTTTATAGCAGCATTCCATTAATATTTTCTTTAAAACACACCAGAGCTGGTGAAACTACCATCTGATGTTCACCTCTGGTCCTAAGGCACCTGCTTAATCTATACACTGAATCAAAATGCAGCATCACCCAGGAGAAACTTAACAAGATTCTATGCATGAGAAATCTGAAACATTTTTTTAAAGCTCAAAACAGCTGTAAATTCTACTCTAGACTCCTGGGTATTTCAAGAAAGAGTGTTGTTATTAACTCATAAAACCTTGTAGCCTAACTGGCAGTAAAATGTCAATGTTTCTATTAATATTTTGAAGGGGTGAAGACAGACAACATTTTCCTTTACTGCCCTGTGTTATATATAAGCTGTGGTCAAACAGACTTGCTGGTGTTACCTGCACCAAACCCAAGCACGAGATATTTATGTCTTTCAGCTTCAGAAGCGTCACTTAATACAGCCATGCTGTCTGCGAAGTACAAGACAGACAATCTGAACTTTTAGTGACCCAGGTTGATCAGTAACCCATGTTCCACAGCAGGACCTTGGATACCTGATAACTTCACTGTCAAGTATTAACTTGTTTATTGAAAAGTTGCTCTTCTATAGGTCCTGGTATCTGGTATGATTTTAAAGCCAATACCAAGTCATTAAAATTTGCCCTTCATTCAGTCAGCACAAGTAATGCTTTTTACCCTCTGATTATCAGAGTGGCAGTCCAAAAGATAGATAAAACAGACAATCACATTTAGCTTGCACATGAATTTTAACCCAGAAAAAAAATGTTGAACACCACATTTCATGTTTTGATTCCAACTGGAAGGATAATGAATGTGTAGATGCCCATAACTCCAGCACTGATTTAATGTCTGGAAGAAAGGGGGGAAAGAATAATGCAGATTTTTTTTCATCCCATCAAGTGTCTCCACCAAAAGCATGTCTTGTGCCCAACGAAAGAGAGGAAGAAAGTTATAATTGTAATGTTTTTTGCTGGGTTCTCTGGTTTCCTTTGTAGCAGAGATGGAAGGGAATTCTTCTGATGCTGCAGAACCCTCAGAAGTTGTTTGTGGAGGACCCAATTCTCAATTCATGCGTAAAAGAAAACCTAAAGGTATCTGTGGGCTTCCCCTATGCCCCAGTTCTTCAGTTTGTTATGCACAACTTCGTGTAACAACAGAAGTGTAAAACCTTTGAGCAAAACACATTGCCACTCCTCCAGCATTCTCCTGCTCTGCATCTAACTCAAGGTACCTTCTTCTGGTATTGTACTGGCTGCCATCTCCTTACCTTGTACAGTATAAATCCATAACTACTGGTGCCATCTCTGAGCACAGCAACAGCAATACTATTTAACCAGAGGATGAGGCAGGGGAAAAGGGCCTTTAACAGAACCACAGAAGGCAGGAGGTGTATGACGCGAAAGTTCACACGCCCACCACAGAGGTAGAGAAAAAGCAGCTGCAAGAGGCACTTACTTCTTCAGGTATATACTGTGCTTGTCCAATTTTATTTTATTGAGCTTCCTGTTCTGACAGTCCTGTCACTTTCTCTGCTTGTCCCTCTTACATGGAAGGAGAAATGACCCTGCAGAGTTCCATTTTATTCTTTGTCAAAATCATTCTGGCTTCGTTGCTCTGTTGCTAGCCCCTACCTCTTCCTCAGAGTCTTGTCCCTCCTTCCCTAGGTCTACCCCAACTTCAGTTCCAGCATTTTAACCCTTCCCTAGCTGCACTGTCATGGCAGCATATCATCCTCATTATTGGATTACCTACTGCAACCTGTCCCTCCCCTGCTACACGAAAAAAGAGGCATCAGTAGCTAGCCTGAGAATGTCCTAGTGCTGTCAAGGTAGACAAGAGCTTGGTGGTTTGACTTTGTAGTAGATGGCAGCAGTCACTGACAGCTGGTGCTTGCTGGGAACAGTATGGTGAGGGATGGACTGTAAGCTAGATGTCCCTAGGTGGAGACCTCCAAATAGTGACCATTCAGGACCATCTTTTCTTCTGCAGGTTCCTGATGAATCTTTGTTCACAACATTTTGGCTCTTTGCTTCTGGTCACTTTGCACCCACTCAGCACCTCAGTCCTTTCCATCCATTTGGTAACTGTTGTGCAACTCTGCCTACCAAAGCCATTCCAAGGTGAATGTGAACAGCAGGTGGCAATAGCAGAGTTTGCAACATCCTTTGATTGCATTCTCTCCACTCAAATAATTGTCAGCCTGTACTGGAATCACCATTTAATATCATAAATATGACAAACATATCCCTGTTAACATACCCATGTTAATAATTACAATAGGAGGTTTAAGCATACATGCGTAGAATGATAATGGAAGAACTCAGAAGTAGTAAGTAGCTCTAATTGAAACTGCCCGTAAAATATGACCAAGGATTTCTTTGTTGTTGAAATGGGAATCTGGAAGCACCTTTCATTGTGCTGAAAAAGATAAAGGAAGTCTTAATTTCATTTGAATGATTACCTAGCTAAATTGCAGCTGTTAGAATGGGTAGTGGTAATAGAGAAAGCAAAAATGGTATGGGTGTTCTGATAAAAAGGGGGCCAATCCTGCAGGTGTTATTAGTAGTGCTATTTACTGTCATTAAAGTTAGTGGAATGAGCATGTTTTACACCACTAATATGTTTATCTTAGTACAGGACAAAATGTGGCTATATGGTGTAAATTTTAGTTTATTATTTTGATGTCTCTCTGGGCCACAAAGAAACTAGGAACACCTGAAGCTATAGTAATTATTCCTGTCACTTCACTTCTGTACATTTTTATATTCCAGAGAAAGGATAGCAGCAAGCAATTGACAACAAGCTGGTACAAAAACACATCAACATGGCTTTGGTTTCCCTATCAAGTTTACTAAACAGGAATGTCCTATGGGCTGAAGAAGGAAAAGGAAACTGTATATGAAAAGAAATATACCCACACCTGATTAAATACTGTGTTAAAAATTTGTCCCTACAGCTTCTGTGATTCTTCATATTTTTACCAGGGCAGCACAGATATTATCACTTCTAGACATACTCAGTCTAGTAATATTTGTGAAGCCCTGTGCTTCACTAGGTGATTTTTGTTTTACCCAAAGTGAACACTCTTTTTGCTGAGTGTTAATGGTGAAAAAAATAAACATAAAGGAAACAATAAAGAGGATCTTTCTGGTTTGTACTCTCCTTAGAGCAGGCAATAAGAATGATCTATGTAGTGCAATAGAAGTGAAGAGGGTTTTTTGGGCTCACCCAAATTCTTCAAACGAGTTCCTGACATCTAGTGCAAACGATCATGTATAACCTCTTAAGCAACAATCGAAATGTTAAAACAAATGGTCTCTTTTTCAATAGGGAATAATGAGACTCTCAGAAAGTTGATACTGGGGAGTTATACAATGTTTCCTAAAAAACTGCTTTATTCTGTTCTTTGGTGGCAGAAGGTAATATTTTCCCAGAAAAGACCAGATATGGCACTTAGTGCCGTGCTATTATTATGAAATACACAATTTATGTATTTTTTTTACTGTTCAGTAATGTAATTTAAACATGATGTTTTATTTTAGTTGTGTTGTAGCTGAACGTGAAGGCTTTGCCTGGTTATCATCTTACCCATTGTACATATACAAATGTCAGCCCCTTGCTCAAAACGCAGCTTTATGTTCACTTAAGAGAGACATGAATACTCAAAATGATGGACAGATTTGTAAAAAATAAATTTGTTTTACCTTAAGTGATACCTTAAGTGATACAGCTTGGTTCAGTCTTGGAAAATCATGGTGCATATTGAACATGACTGCTGGAAGAAGGCTACATGCTGTATTCACAAAGGGATTTGAACACTAAAATGTTCCTCTTTTACTGAAACCTCAGTTTCTTTTTTTCCCTCTGAAATGTGTTGCTAGCTATCTCATCGATCCAGCATATGAACTTCAGCAGTTGTGTCCCCAGGTTTCTCTGAAGACTCTGTAGTTGCTTGCCCTGCAGCCTCTAAGCCTTGCATTTGTAATCAGGCTCAGATTGCTGTAATGCCACGGGTGATGTCTGCCTCCAGTTGCTTCTGGAGTTGTGCATAATCTTGTTGCCCAAAGGAAAAAGCTGTAGTTCTCTTTCCTCCCTGCGAGAGCTGTTCCTATTACATATTCTGGGGCTCTCGTATATAGGAAATATATTCTAGTCCTTAATATGCCTGCACTTCAGTTTACAGGTGTTAGAATTAAAGACACGTACGCTGTGTTTGGTTACAGCATCCTCTACTTCAAAGTCAGCATAAATGCATGTACATTATTTCTTCCTGTGATTGCCACAGCTGTGTAAGCGTATGGGCAGCAACAATTCATTTTCTTCATGCCACGGCCAGCTCTACAAGTTCTACTGGGATAATTAATCCCATTGTGGGAGGAGAAGGTCATGTAAAAATAAAAGCTAAAATAGGGTAAGAGGGTGGATATGACTATGTCGTTATAAAGATGACACATCCGAATGATGATTTTCCTTGCTGCATGGGAATAGCTATCCCAATATAAAGCACCTTTATACAAATACTGCTATAGATAGGACATATCAGAAGTTGAGATAGCAGGGAAATTACATTGCTTTAGTTCTACCACAATAATTAAAATAAGACCTATTTTTGACAGACAAGCCCCAAATAACAAATGGCAGTATAAAATTATTTCATTTGGCAAATGGTTTTCCACAAAGAAGCCCATCCTTTCATGTGAAGTAAACTTTTCAACCCCTCATTTCCATTTTCTATCCTTCGTTACTCTTAACACCCTTCCAGGAGGGCACGCCACGTCAGTGAATCCAGTTCTCCTACTAGCACATTTTCATGAAGAGTAGTTAATGAAGGAGCAATAAAGATCAGAACGGGGGAGGATTTTGTGTGAGGTTGTGGAAAGGAGAGCCTTGATGGGTAGCTCTCCAGAACTAGGTCTGCCAAATGTTATGTGTCAAGAAAGAGGATGCGTGGCCAGGGAGGAAGGAAGGCTGGTAGCCCTTCTGCCCTGAGCTCCTGCTGTCACCTCTAGGTTCACATTAAGAGTTCAGACAGCCCATGCCAGGGTCACTACTCTGTACCAACCCACCCCTCCTGCACTCTCCCACCATCTTCCAGTGTCTTCGATCAAACCCAAGTCTCACTGACAGATTAAATTAAGACTAAACTCTCAGCGAGTATAAAATTAGGGGAAATTGTCACTGTCCTGAAGACATCCTGCTGGTGCTCCCTAGCTCCAGTCCTTTCCCTCCATGCCTGTCCCTTCTCAGCCCCTTCCCTTGCCAGCCGTACTGTGGCTCAGCACTTGGTGTCAGCTGGCCCCAGCCTTCGTGTTCCATGCACTGAGGCTGTCCACAGTGACCTTCTGCTCCCATTCTCCCTGTGCAAGAAGAAGCAGCTCCTGCTGCTGGCAGTCAGGCAGACACAGCCTGCACTTCCCCAAAATCCACCCAGGCAGGATGGAAGGAGGTATGTGTGGTGGAACTCGGACACTTTAGCAGGGAATAACCATGCCAACCCCTGGTACTGTGGTGGGGGAAACTGTGGCAGAATAATAACTGGAGTGTCTTTGGGGGCCAAACCTCAGCAGGGGATGCAGAGCTCCAGTGAGGGTGCAACATGGTTGTGCATCATCTTCAGCCTGAATTGTTGGCTGATCTCCTATCACGCTAACCCACCTCTTCAACACCATGCAGGGAGAGGAGGTACCCCCTCTTCAGCTACCCCCACTCTGCAAATAAGAATTCCAGCACATTGTTTTTACCTTCCCCATTCTTTAGTGATACATCCCACTCCCTCAGGCTAGGACCCCTAACATTGCATCCCTACTGTCCCCATTCTTTTCTCTTGAACACCTCCTTGTCCCACTGTAGAGCCCGCTTTGATCCTTGCTCTGTTTTCTGTTGCAAAGTGGATCCCAGCACTATGCCAGGGAGTTGAGCACTATGCCACTGTTGAATGTGAGGGAAAGGCACCACAGCTGGGTACTGAGCCTCCCACACTTTGACCAGATTGCTGAGCATTCCCAAACAATACTGCATGTGTCACAGGTGAGCAGTTTGTGCAGCTGGTGACAACAGAGGACCAAAGCAATAATCAAAAGTAAGCTGCCTTCAGTCCAGTTGTCAGCTGGTGAGTTACCTGCTGTAAAAAAGTTTTTTAAGGCACTGCCTTCCGAGTGGCTGTGAAGGCTTTCTCCCATTATATGGAAACCAGGTTATTGCTGAACTTATTTGATCCATTCCTAGGGAGTAATAAAATATACATTTTGCTCAGTAAAAACTCTATCTGGTCTCTGAGATATATTGGCATGGCAAGCATCCACCTTCCATTGCTGTCACTTGCAGTCCCCATTCAGCCACTTATCAGTTCACCTGTCACAAGAAGCAGAAAGATTTCCCTTGCATAGACAAAAGTCACCTCCCTGAGGCACCTAGTAACTGGTCCTGCCTCTATTCTGGCAACTGGAGTGGCACATTTTAAGGCTGTAACAGCCTAAAAAGGATTTAACAGACTGCTCCTTCTGCTCAGGCATTCAGAACTGTCTCTGTACAAGGAAACTGTGTAATGGGGAGGAAAAGCATTGGGAATTAAAAAGTAATCACTCTTGTTTTTTCCTGTAAGAGCTCTTTTGTAATGCTTTAGAGCAGACAGGAGTTAGCTGGTTAGGAAAATCAGCAAACTGAATGCTTTCTTTTGAGATAAAATGTGATTCATTTGCAGCTGTGTAGACACAGTCTTACTCCACCCCATGTTTATCAGGTTCAAAAGCACTTTAATCAAATTCACCAAAGAAAAAGAAGTGCTGCAGGTTTGAGCTTGACTATGCTACTGATACCTGTAGGTCAAGGCTGAGACCTCAGGTCTTTCCTTTCACAGAGCGGGACCCACTTCCCTACCTCTTGGTCTGAGTTAATGCCTGCTGCATTGTGATTACAAAAGTGACTCAGTTACTTTTCAAAAGCATCACATTATTTCAAGACAAAAGATTACTGAGTGGTATCAAGACCTGTTTGTCAGGTTTAACTGATGCTTGGGGTTATTAGTTTCTATGTCGTGTGTTTCTGCATTTTTCCTGCTCAGACATGCCCTGTCAGTGTGCCCTGCTCCCTCCCTGCTTTTTGTCCTGTTGAGCCAAAATCCATTAGCATGTTGCTTGAGGGCATTAAGCTTCCCAGTCTTGTTCAGTTGTAAGATTATTCTTAACTACTCTTTTAAGATCTCAAAGATGCAGAAGACACCTATTGATCCATTAACCTATGAACATTTAATGTGTGTGGAGTCTGGAGATAAAATTTTTGCTTTTACTGGGCTTTCAAAGTCTCATGTCTTTTTGTAAGAGAGACACTTAGACCATTCAGTGTGAGTAAAAAGGCTCAGAATTGGAGGTCAGAGTGACAGACAACAAAGTTGACCTAATTGTGGAGGTGTGTGAGGACTGTTTCAGAGTAGTGGGAAAAAATGGGAATAAAGGCGGTCAAAGGGTTTCAGAAGATGCTTCTGACTGAGTATTTTTGCCAGGTCACGAGCTGTAACGGGAAGTATGGAGTGTAATTCAGCTCTGGATTGTAGACATCTAAATTTAGATATTAAATGTAGGTGACTGCCTGTGAGCCACATATCTCAAGTTCCATTTCAAGCAATGGAGATCAAGTCCTTAGAGTTATTGGGCCCAGGAGAGCTACTGAGCTCATCCTAAATTAGACACCTATCAGGCCAGTCAGTCAAAGACCCACTCGTGCTGCTGCTAAGATACTTCTTAAACTTTTACAAGTTTGTTTGGTACATCCCCAGATGCCCAGGGCTCCCCAAAGACAGAATAATCACACACATCTCTCTGGTGACTGTGTTGGCAGGGGGAAATTATGATTGTGTTTGCCCAGCCAGAAACACACCAGATGGTTGGAACAACTGAGTGTAATGCATCCTTTAGTGGAAATCTCCTTGAATTTCCCCAAAACCTGCTCATGTACTTGCTCATTATACGTGGTAGACACATGAAGTATGTAAATATGGCATCGAGTGCTGCTGGGCAGCCAAAGAGCCTCGTCTGTTCAGAGTCTCTCTGCCAGGCCTTCTTACTATCATGGACATAATCTCATCTGTGGGGCTATGGACAGGAGCTGTAGGACTCAGGGCTCTTTGGTAAGACTGGCTGGATATCTCTGCAGTAAACACTATCATCCACGATGACATTATCAGAGCTTATTTTTATCTCTTTGTTTGTAGAGTTCACTTACAAGGTTACAAATCTTTTTGGGTATATTGCACAAGAATTACAAGAATTCAACTACTAATGGATTTTCACCGTAGAACATGAGTACAGAACATTTCTGGAAATACAGTATGTTCATGCTGTTCAACGTAAAACGTGTGAACCCACAAATACTTAACAGAGTATACTAAGAATAGATAGCATCAGTAAATATAGGAGGATATATAGGTAATTGACTTGTACTTCATGAGAAGGTTCTTGGTCCCTCACTGCTCATTGCACATTCCCTTCACAAGGTATTTGTGGTACACATCTGCCTTGAAAACATCATCAGCTTTGTCTGTGCCACAATTTTTACATGGTCTTGCCCTTTCTTGATGTTGTTAGGCTTCTGTTTGCAACTAAAGGCTGCTACTTCCATCTGCTGTGGGCAAAAATGGGCCTTTGAAAGACTCTCACTGTCCCTTGGCAGCGTGCCACAGAAATATTTCTCCACAAAAACAGTAGCTGTCAGTGCTGGATTTTAGGGACTGTGGGATCATCTTGAATACTTTACAGTGTACCTTTAGATAAATTATTATTAGGTTCCTGCAGAATTTTCTGGGCCTGGACTTCTGAGCCTCTTACATTTTTGAGGTGAGCAAAGTGACAGGAAAATAGAGAATCAAGAATTCATTAATGGTCAGCACAGGCAGGACAGTACTTCCAGCACACCTGCAGCATAAGAGTTTCAAGATTTTTGCTGGAAAGCTTTGAAAAGCACAACATATTCACTCCATAAATGCTTGTGGCATCCTTCACTCATATGTGATGGCCGAAGGAGGAAGTGCCAAAGGGATGCATTGAGAAATGCAACACATGGCCAATTATTGGCTGGAATCTTGTTGGAGGATGAGGGAGAAAAACAGTGCAAACATGCTAAAGAAGTTCTTGAGAATGGAGACAAAGATGTATTTGATGAGCAAGAAAAAAGAGCAGAGGATAAATGCGTGGAGTTCAAAGACAAACTGATGAAAAAGATCTGAAAGAAACAAATGGAAGGCAGGAGCTGTTACATAATGTAGTAAGGTTTAACTCAGCAAGTCCCTAAGCTGCTGGTTATAGAAGAAAGAAAGGAACCCTCTCTATTACTAGGTTTTTGCTCATTTCGAGGAGTGCAAGTAAGGTAAATACAAAGGAGAAGTCTTGCAAGTTAGGAAGGGTTAGGAATTCACACTGTCAAATATATTGGAAACTTTGCACTGAAAAGTAATGGAGGGAGAAAAGTTTTCTCTAAATATATTTCTCTAAATTTCTCTGCCTTTTCTCACCTAATGACCAGCAGTACAGTATGTGTCCAGATGCCATATCTTTTTTACCAGGACAATGGGAGAATAAAGAATGTAAATAGGATGTGGAACTCAGCGTCAGAAACTTATTTGTATTACAGTCACAAATCTTAATCTTATTTAGCTTCCTAGATAAAAACTGTGACATCTGACTAAGACACTAGTATCCAAATAAACCCAATTTATGCACAGTCCACATTAGATTATTTGTATGGTACAGAAATGTCTCTTAAATTTGCTGAGTTTTCCTCCAACCCCTCAGCACCCTTTGTGCTACAGTGTTACCCCCAGAGTTTCTCTGCCATCGGAGCTGCTTACCATCTCTTAGCCTTTTTTTCTGGCTTTTCCACCCAAGTCAGGGTGGAGTCAGAGTGGATATCTACTGACATAGCAGATGTTGTTTGATCTACGACATATATTATACCAAATAATCTCTCTCCCTCTCTTTGTTATGTAAGAGTGGTGTCATCTTTTGGGCTGTCAGACACAGTCTGTGAATCTGTAACTTCTTTATAAAACAGGTTACAAAACCCAGGATGGGGAAGACATTAATAGGACTGTATTCAAAGGTCTTTAGCAGCCATTTCTGTCTCTTTCCTGTATTTTTTATACTAATCTTCTGAAATTTTATGATGTTGTTTTCATGTATTTCCTGCGTTTATTGCTGGAGAATATTTATATATTATTATCAAGCTGTTTAGGTGTCCATGGCTGCTCTTCTCATGATTCTTCTCATTTTTAAAATGTTCATTAATACCTTTGTTTGAGGAAAAAAAAGAAGCATGCACAATAATTTGTAGACATAGCAAGTTTCAGAAAAGCTGTTTGTGTTTCTGAGCTCTCAGATTTAATTCTGTCTGTACCTTTAATGTCAACTGAACACTTAATACTGATGAGAAGACAGCTGGCTGCTCAGACATGGATGTACAACATCTGTTGGCTGCTGTATGAGCATGAGACTTGGAACAGCTTCCACTCACTGTGCACCTGACTTTTTTGAAAATGATCCAGTTTTTGTGTTTGTGAGCTGATTTGATGCCTTTATTCATCACAGAGCATCTCCTCATCCCTTTTTTATCCATCCTTGAATGTGTGCCACACCATCTGAAAATAAAAGATTGAATTGGAAGGATGACACTTGTTTTTTTAGCTTTTGCACAGTTCTTCCAATATTTCCTTTATTTAAAACAAAAATAATGAGTTTTGAAGTGCCTGCAAGTCTGTGTGACTCTGTCTCCCTTGCCACGTGTGGCAGAAGTAAGAAAAAGATACACCCAAATGCTCACAAGCTTAGGGCTATGGGCAAGAGGATCCTAAAGAATCCACATAGGGATGAAGAGTCTCTGGTTCTGCAGCACCTGAACTGTGACGTCTCATTTCTTTGATGAAGAAACAGGCAAAGCTTGTGACTAGGAAGAGTACCTGAGAGATTAATTAAAACAGCAGTGTTGGAATCCATTGCAATTAAGAAATTTAAAGAGCTTCTGGGTCCCTGAATGTGGCTAAGTAAGCCTCCAGCAAGGAGAAATCTTTCTGGGGCTGTAACCTGCACTCAGAATGCTTCCCGTGCTGCTGGCAGCTTTCAGCAGAGTATCGCAAGGTGGGTTGCAAATACTGAATATGTACATATGCAGATGATGGCTTTTTAATTCTGAAAATGCTTTCTTTCCAACACACAGCACATGCATGTCATTCCATTCCACTGTGGATTTGTCCATACAGTTTACTAAAATCATCCTTTATGTTAAAGGAGTAAATGGGGAGATGGGAACTTTGTTTACCATCAACACAAAAGTAAGAGGGGATGCATTTCATTGCCTCTTTCCACTTCACCTAAGGCAGCTTCTCAGGGCAGGGCCTGCATAGGCATACACTCCTGTATAATCTCCTTACACACCTGTATAATCTCAAGTACAAACTGATTTTCAGGGTGGGGTGGGGAGGTGTTGATATACTCAGTCTTAAGCACAGAGCTTGCAGACCCAAAGCTGGGAATGTAAATTCTCCTGGGACATGCATTCCCAAGCAGTTGGGGGTATATATTGTCAACAGCTTGACCTCATCCAAAATTCCTGTAGCTGTGTTTGCTGCCACATCACTTGAGCGTGTTGGTCATTGTTACTGGCTGCAGATGGTGCTTCATGAATCCCTCCACACATGTTCTGGCTTGAAGTTATCTCTCTTGAGTGAGGGTGAGGGGAGCTTACTGGGATAGGTATTAGGTATGTTATCCAGTGTCCAGCACAGCCAGGGATTTGGGTCTTGCCCAGAACCTGTATGTATCGTTGCTATAGAAATAATGCTTTTTGCTTACTTTGTCAAAATATGAGAGCATTTAGGCTATAAACATTTCAACAGGTGCCTGCTCCTTGCCTTTGACAGGGAGAACAAAATTTCTTCTTTTACTGCAGTCCATAGGTCAGGATAGCAAACCCACTTCATCTACTTTTTAGCTACAATAAACTCTGAACTGGAACACCTAAAGTATGTGCTTGATTACACTGGTACTCTTCTGGGTGTGTGTGGATGGATTTGAAATGCTTTTTTGTGCCTCTGGTGACTTTGTCAGGTTCCTGGTACACAAATGTGAGGAAATATGGGCACACCAGTTTCCATTTTTTATTGCAGACAGAATCATATTTGAGCTTATGCCACTGGTTGTGACAAGGCTAGAGTCTATTTGCATGTGAACATATCCAACATATGTGTCCTGTATGAAGTTTGAAAGGTAAGAGTAGAAACCATTTGCTTTAATTTAGGTGTTTGAAGGTAAAGTATTTAGCCTTAGATGACATTATAGACTCTTTTCATAAGCAAAGAACGGGGAAGTGTACCATCAAAACTGGTATGTGTCATCCTAAAATGAATGCCTCTGAGAAGTTAGGCAAGTACGAGAGACAATTACTCTGTTTCCTTCCATTACACTTGAAGAGAGCATGGGGTACGAGATGTGACTGCTGTGGATGACTGTGGATTGGTGGCGATATTTCAATGTTTATGGAACCTGGCCATGCAATCCGTCTTCACAGATGACAGAAGTAGAACACAACTGTGATGGCTCTATCACAACTGTGATAAGAATAAGAGACAGCAGGACCTGGGATGACAGACATTTACAGTGACCATCTGGACTGGATGGCTCTCCTCCAGAAGTGATGAAGAGTGAAACAGCTGACTTGCTAAAAAATATCTACAAGCGTTCATCTCACATTTATTATGCCCCACTGAGATGAAATCCTAACCCTGGCTCTAACTCTAGCCCTGGGAGTACCAGTTAAGTTATAGATATTTTCTTTTTCCATTATCCCGAAGAACAGAAATACTGCTAACACTGAACTCATGCTAGAGAAATTCCGAAGAAATACCAATGAAGTACCAAGCAGAATGGTAATTAACAGACTCATTGAGAATGACAAAATACTATGGGGCTTACAATTTAAGAGCAGCTTTCATGAAGATAAATTCTGACTAATTTTGTATCCTTTCTTTTTTTTTTTTTGGTAGCAAATCAATAAAGGGAGAAAGAAAAGGAGGCAAATAATTTACTGGCTGAACTTTCACACAACCGGCAGTAAAAGACACTTGAAAACCACAGGGTTGCAGGAGCTCTTCTATCATTAATCAAAACTTGCAAGAGAAAGGAAGCAAAGGATAATAAAATCAGTTTGAAATGAGGTTAAATTTGAATTTTTCAAGTGACCACTATGTGTAAAATTTGCTTCTGTGCTATCATCAGAGTTAAAAACAGAATTAGCCAATTATTATAAAAAGTCGTATAATTAATTAGCAAAATGTTATAGATTTAAAAAATTATTCAGAGTCTAGCACTTACTTTCATCAAACTTCATTTTATTCATCTATGCTGCAAAACCTTCCACCAGTATTATTTTATGCAAGTATCTCATGGAGCAAAGAAGGATTCTATTTCTTCATACAAATCCCTGGAATACATCCATTTGCTAGGTTTCAGGTTCTGCATTTTTTGGCATCCGTGGAGTAGGGTGGGAGTGCAGCTGGTCGCAGTTGCTCATGCTTTATACCTCTTGACATATCAGAGCCTGGCAAAAAGCCGCGAGCGTGCCATCACGAGTGTGTTGTCCTGACCATTTGTCCGGAGGCGTGCAAAATAGAAACTCTAATGCCCGAACAGTTGCACTGGCCAGGTGTCCTCAGAGGTTGGCTGGGGACACAGACGCTTCTTTTTACACTTTCTAGGAAGCATCCGGATGCAGTTGAGTGAGCTAGGAAAAAGAATCTGTTCTTCATTCCTTGGAAAGCTGAGGTAGTGTGGAAGAAATGCTTTGGGTTTTCCAGAACACATTCCTCAAATGGTTTGGCGAAGAAGAAGCGCATTTGACCAGGGAAATGGGCAATGCAGTATCGCATTTTTGGAGGAGTGGGATGAGTGGAGGAACTCCTGCCCTGTGGAAATTACCCAAGGTTGTTTTTTTGATGCCTTCTGTGCTTTGTGGCACCACAAAGGTGTCACACAGCGGGAGCCACAGGGTCTGTCACTGGTAATGTTACCACAACCTGTGGAGCCAGTTTCATTTGCCTGGCCTTTGCTTCCCAATTGGCTACTGGTATTGAGTGGAGAAGGTCTCAGGGGGGACCAGCTTCTGGTAGAAGCATTTCCTTGTTTACAAGGATGAGAGAAATGGGTCTAACTCAGTCTGATACTTTCTTAACCTCATTTGAGTCCTGCTGAAGACAGGGTCTTGATCTTACCTGTTCTTTTAGCATGCTCCTGTCCTTCAGCCCTTGAAAACACGGAGGCTTTCTGGACAATAATTGTTTCTGTAGCTGAGGGAGCAGTGGCTAACCAAGTAATCTGCTCCAGAACCACAGACAGCATCACTGACACATCCATTAAAACCTGTGAAGTGCATGCAAGTAAAATTTGTGAAATATCATGGTTGTTAGCCTGCATGCAGTGCCTCTTAGATTGTCAGATAAACTGTTGAAAATTAGAGCTTTGTTATTCTCTTTATTGTAGGCATAAACCAAGGGATGGAATAGTGAAGAAATATGAATCAAGTCACTCCTAAAGTTTTGGCCAGGATGGCATGTTCCCAACAAGCTGTTGAAGACTTTGCCACATTGCATTTTTTTTTTTTTAATACCTTCAGGTGAAAATGCCAACCAAATGAATCAAAATTAGGAGTGTTCACCAGAGCAGGAAAGACTGCAGAGTGCTGCTCTTGCGAAAATTAATAGAGACATTCTGGAACCCTGGCTCTGTCGCATGAACGAGTCTGTAAACTCAACTATCAAGAGTTCATTATATAGGTAGCTTTGAGGGATTTAACAAACCATTTCAAAGATTGGAGATTGTACAAAAAATGAAAAATAAATTAAATATGTTGATTACAGTATCATTACTTCATTTTGCCTTCAGAAACTGGCACAGACAATTTGGCTGAACAGACATGGAACGTTTTATTTTGATCAGTATGAAATACAATGCATTTTACCCTGCTCCTCTTACTCTTTCCACGGCTCAGGTTGCACTGGGTTTGATTAATGTACATGCTTTACAGGGGGTAATTTTTACTTTTATATCCCCTCTCATAGCTATATAAAAAAGCAGTACCTACTCTGGATGAGAACTCCCTTGTCTTAGAGAAAACACACACATATGCATTTTTTCTTTCCCTGAACTTTTGTTCTATGGTTTTAAAGGAAATAACTTTGAAACTCATAATTTTTTTGCTCTTTAGTGAACATAGTATTGGGCTAGGAAGAGAGCAAACCTGGAAATGAGTAATCAGCCAGAGTCTCTTACAGAATACCACCCAAAAAGCTACAGGCTTGGCCTTATGGGATGTGCTTTAATATAATCTCTACAACTAGTAATTGAAGGCAACAAATATCTTATTGGCCCTACCAAGACCATTCGATGTAGTAATCTAGTTTTAGGTATCCAAGTAAAACCTGTTACTCTCAATGTTCTATATTTTTGTGACTGGAGTGTGTGCATTTAGTTGGTAAATAAAATTTAAACCAATGGAATATTTTTGTGGTAATATTTATACCACTGATAAAAGACAGCCTGTCTCCAGCCTGCCTCCAGGCTGAAAAAGTTCAATCATCCCTTTTCAATATGGACAAAAGTAGATTTTTTTTTTTTTCCAAAAAAACTCATGCAAAGGTTAATTTCTTCAGTGTTACTTTTGTGCTCATATAGATATAAGTCTACAGGCTTCAAAATGCTCCATGTAAAAGTTATTTAACTTCAGAAGACTTGTCTAATAATCTCCATTGGTGTACAAGAGCTGTTGCATTGGAACTCTTTGGGTTGTATCAACATTTACAGTACTGCAGGCGTTGTTAGACACTGACTCCTTGAAAGTACAGCAACTTTTCGGCTTTTCACTTTGCTGCTTTATTTCTAATGGATTGCAACACTACACTGTGCCTGAGTAAGACTCTGCTTTCTCTGTCATTTTCAGATTTTGACTGTAATCTGCATTTCACGGCAGCAGAAGTAAAAGCAGCTTTTCTTTTTAACCATCCCACTGACATAAGGGCATCACTGATAAATTAAAAACAAGGTAGTTCACCTCTTGCAAAAATGTTTCTGACTGGCTGTGTCAGTGCTGCTCCCGTGCCCTAGCAGAAGCTGCTCCACAAGGCTCTGTAGCAGCCATGGAGAGCTTTTTACTCGCCGTGAGCAACCACTGAAATACCATAAAGAATCCACATATTAACGTTAGGCTTATTTAAAAATGGTGGAGAAAACCCCAAATCACCTAAAACTCTCAGCATCACAGTTTGCATCAAAGGAAATCCTCAGCTTTTGACCCCCTGCTGCTCATTCTTTACTGAAGCCTTTGCAATTCAAGGCTTCTACCCAGACTTGGGTTAAGACAGTAGGACATTTAGACCACAACTAAATTAGAGGGGTTCGTATATTTTCTTACCATGTGAGTGGCTGTATTTTTCATGCTACCAGAGTGCTCAATCCAGTCAGAAGGTAGTTTCTGAGATATGTGAGGAAACAATGACATTTCATTATTATAGATGTACCAACATTGTGTAAGAATATAAATCATGATTTGGGTAGCAGGGGATATAGAGGTGAAAAATGTTGTTTGACGGATGACAAAATAATTGGAAGCTGACTTGACAGCCTTCATTCCTGACAGCCTAATCCGGTACACCCGCTCGTTCCCGCAGGCTGTGCACTGAATGTAGGGGTGAATCCTTCTTCTCAAAGCCATAGAATCACTATCAGGTGTTTCCACTCCTGCAAGGTGAAGGCCTCTGTGGTTCTTGTGGCCAAGACAGTATCCATCCACCAGACCGTCCACTGCTCTGGAGCCTCCAGGGTTTTCATTCTGCTCTGGCCACTGTGCACAGCTCAGGTACCAGAAAAGGCCTTCAGCACATCTTGGAGACGGCCAGCAGAGAACTTCCTCCACACAAAGGGGCTCTTTGTTGGCATTAGATGTGCAGGGCTAGCAGAGCTGAGCTCTGCAGCAGCCATGATGCCCTCCTGGGGTTTACAAGTGCCAGAGGAAAAGGACAGACTGGAGAAGAAGGACTGACAGAGGTCCGTGTCCATTTTCCAGACAGTCCCAGGATGGGCAGTTCTGGCAGCCGGCACACAGAGCCATGGCACCCAGACTGTCACCTGCTGTTGGTGAGGAACAGCAGAGTTTATACACATGTGTAAGCACAGGAGGGAAAAATACACACAGCAGCACCCACAGCACAGGTGATAACACACAACCTGAAAATTATCCAGCAGAAAGCAACGGGACACCTGACACAGGTTTTGTTCATAACAGGCTTAAGCAAGGTATATGCATGCATAGGAGGGAGCAGAGAGATATGCTGAACCAGCATGACTGTGAGAGTGGAAACAGGCAATATAACACGCACTTAAAAGGAGGTTGTTTTCATGTCTTTAAGGAATGCTGTCAGTCTCTGTGCTCATCAGAAACAGACAGCAAATAAGTTTTCCCAGAAAGTGAGTATGATCTTAACAGTATCTGACTGCACATGTGAACATTTTCTGAATACAATGACATTTCTATTGGTTTTTTTATATAAAGCATCAGTGGGAAGAATACTCCATGACAGAGGATTTACAGTAAAAGCAGGACAGAAAAAAGTGACTGAAGGAGGAAACCCCTCTTATTCCAGCACTTTAAACATGGAGCTGGCTGTTTGCATCTGCTAAGAGATCTTGCACTCGGCATTCCTCCCGTGGCATCCATTTCCAGAGCATGAAGAGGGGTCTCACAGTGGTTGGTGAATCCCCAGGCAGCGGCAGCCTCTGGGCTGTCATGACAACCACAGGGCTTTGGCCACGGGCTCTGGACGCTTGCACACACTGCATGGCTGTTGGGTTTGTGACTAATTCCTTACCATCAGCTGACTCTTGCCCTCTGCCAATGCTTCTTCCAGTTCAGAAACACGGGAAGTAATTTCCACCAGGCAGCTCATTTGCATTGCTGACTTAATGGTACTTTTTCTGATTCGTGGAAACAGATTATTCTACAAAGGAAGGCATCAATTGACCATTTTATGAATGGTCTAAAAATAATATACCATCTTTTGTCTCTTTAATTTCAGTGGCAGCTGCTAAACCCTTTCTTTTCTACGCTCAGGACATTCTTGATTACTCCAGCAGTGACAGAGAACATGAACAGCAATATCCCAAGAATGTCAGCACCTCAGTGCAGTATGACTGCAACACAAATTATTTTATTATTCACACTGTGGCTGTTTAGGGGAAGAGACTCTCCATCTCCACCACACTACCTTCACAGAGCTTATCAGCAGAGCTTTTCCAGAGGGCAGACAACCTAGGTAATCTCTGCTGTTTGAATCATTCATCTTTGTCAAGTATTTCTTGCTGTGATAAGCTCTCAGTTTAATTTGTGGGTAGAATCATTCATATTCAGAGTGGTGGTGGCAGAACTGTATCCAAACAGCATAAATGCTGGTCCTTACTTGCCACAGTACCATGCAGTTTCAAGATGCTGCTGTTTGCTTAATCAGAGAAAGGGGAATGAAGAGTTCTGTAGTCCTCCACTGGCACACCAGGGGTGCCCCTGCTCACCCAGTCCACACCTCAGCATCGCTGAGACCAGCACGGAACTGCACCAGGGCCCCACCAGCCAGTGACACCTCTCCCCTCGTGTGAAACCCTCTGAGCAGCTGCAGCGGTGGCAGCCCCGGACGCAGACTCTGGGCAGCTCTAGGTCTCCCTCTCCAGGAGCAAGGCCGAAGAAAAGGCAACTGCTGAGGCTGATCATCAGTTCCTTCATTTGCTAGCTTCTTCAGAATATAAGATTGTGAATCTACCACTGAATAAAATCTTTCTTATTGCACTCACATGACTGTTATGTATTTGAGCTTTCAGGTTAAGCAGTTAGAGAGCAAAGAGTAGTGATGAAATACTTTGAGACAGGCAATCTCCTGGGCCTTCAGAACGAAGGGACTTCCCCTGACTCTTTGCAGTAATTCATTTATTAGCTGCTGGGAAACGGCAATAATATAACAAAAAGCATGTGTCAGTATTTATCAGAACTTGTCCCTTCCCCACAAAGTGGGGCTGGCACTTCTGCAAAGCTGCACAGAGGCTCAGCAGGTCCATGAGGGGCTGGCAGCCTCCAAGCAGCAATGGGAGCTCTGCCAAAGGTACTGCTACCTGTAGCATTGCAGCAGATTACTTAAATGTAATGGGGTGGCAACTTAAAACACTATAAACAAGTTTTCCATTAGATACGGTTTCTACGGCCACTTGATTTCCATGGGAAGTGTATGCTTTGACCCCTGAGACTATAGTAATGTCCCCCTTCCTCCTTGGGTCATGGCACTCACATTTTCCTTAGCTGCATGACTTTAGCCGGCAGTCACCTGGTTTTCAGAAAGACCTGAACCTGCCATCGGCAGCCGGGGTGGTCTGTCTCCCTGCTCCTCATTCACATTCCTGTCAGTTCAAGGGCCCGAGCACACAGACTCTCAGGCACAGCGGAAAGCTCCCACGAGACAGCAAGACGAATGTGCTCCGTCCGTCAACAACGTTCCACCTTGTAGCCTGAATTGCCCAGAAGCCGTTTCATGTCTGGGGCCTGGTCGAGAAATGATGCTGTGAGGAGGAAGNGGCTCCCGGTGCGCGGCGCCCGTGCCGCCGCCTGCCGGCCCCGGAGCCCCGCGACGGCCCCTCGGAAAGCCCGGCATCTCCGGATCTCCCCGCTGCCCCCGCTTGGTGCGCTTCACGAATTATCTCACAGTATTCCCAGTTTTCCAAACTTCTCCGGGACCGGGCACATCCCCAGCATTCGCATGGCATCCGGTATGTTTTATCCGACTTTGTAAGGTAACATTAATATCACGTAACAGGGGAACCTTTGGGAAAAAATACAGCTGAGAGAAATGGCAATCGCTTCTTTTTCTTTGCAAGAGCTTGTTTCAGAAGTAATCCCTCCAGTTTTTGGCTGTGCCAGTAGTGTTTGGGCATACATACTGTATACATGCCTGCAGTCTTGATTTTCCTGCTTGTCCAGATAAAGGTACCAGCCTGAGATCGCACCTGCTCCCTCCTATCTGAACATCAAGTTTTCTTTTACAGAGAAAAAACGAACAGCAAAGGGACAGGAACGGTGCTTCAGCTGTGAAATTGGGACACAAATTTTTAAGCATCCAGACTCGACAACAGAGAGATGCCCTCGTGCCCCATAATGCAGTCACATCCTGAACATCCTATTGTAATTGGAGTAGTTCATATTTCCAGGCACAACAACAAAAATCTGCAAAATTCCCACATAATCTAGTATGAGACCAAGCAGCACGTTAAACTGTCATTTCTTCAAGGATATCTTTCTAGATGATATCTGTCTTCTAAAGGTTATCCCCCTGCTTCAAGTTCTTTAATTTACCCATGCCCAGAACAGACAAAGCAGAAATTCAGAGAATGTTAACCAGATTTAACTGAAGGGGTAATGCAATAGTAGATGAACTTTATTGTTAATAAAGGAGAAATCATTTACCCTTGGGACACCTAGAGCTAGCTGACAGGGTCTCCTACAGGAGGTCTTCAAAAACACCTCTTTTCATTAACTATATAGCATTTGCCCAAACCATTCAGCCTGGGAACTGAGGAAGAAGTGTGGCTCACAGGCTGAAATCAACAGGCTGCTTTTAGACAAGGTACACCATGTATCCATAGCTCAGTTCAGATTATAGAATTATTTAAGATGGAAAAGATCTCTAAGATCATTGAGTTCACCTGTTAACCCAGCACTGCCAAGTCCATCACTAAACCATGTCTTTTAAATATCCAATCTAAACCTCCCCTGGCACAATTTGAGATAATTTTCCCCCATCCTGTCATTTATTTGGGATATTGACTTTCACCTCACTACAACCTCCTTTCAGGTGGTTGTAGAGAGCGATAAGGTCTCCTCTGAGCCTCCTTTTCTCCAGGCTGAACAACCCCAGCTCCCTCAGCCGTGCCTCATATGACTCACTCTCTAGACCCTTCACCAGCTCCATTGCCCTTCTCTGGACACACTCCAGCACCTCAATGCCTCGATGTTTTCTGCAAAAAGGGGATTGTAAAGAAGGATAGAATATAATTCTGCTAATACAGATAAACAATGTAAAAACTGGAGTCTGGGTTGTTAGCCCCTGAGTGACCCTGGTGAACAGTTACTTTTACTTCTGCATTTTTTATCATGTTATGTTAATGCAATTAATATGCACAAAGAGTAGATACTGATCTACTACTCTCGGAAGAGGCTAATTTTTTTTTCTGCCTTTAGCAACTGAGTTTGTCAAGGTCATGAATCATCTCATTCTTCAGCAATGACTGATTTCAGAATGTGACCAAACCAGCCTTCATCTACCGGTTAATAGTTAACAGTTTATTTCAAGTGCCTGATAAACTCTGGGTCAGATCTCCTGAAAGCATTTGAGGGCTCAGAGTTAATATTTATCTTAGCGGGGTGAAAATATAAACCACTTATTTCTGTAGGCTCTTGTGACTTGTTTTCATTTCCTGCATGAAAAACATGGGGCACAAGCAGCCACCTATCTTGCTAGGGAGACAATAAAAGAGCTGATGGGAAAAGTCTCTCAGAAAAAGAAGTGCAGACAGGAGGAAGCTACAAGGACCAGAATCATAATCTACCACTGCTAATCAGGTAGTTTAAGACCAAACATCTACCCTCACCTATGCTTTGATCAAGTTATGCAGATTTTGCAAAAACCTTTCCCTATTCCAAAATCTCTAGCTACTATCTTTATATTTCTTTGCTAAAATCCAGTATAGATTATACTACTTCTGAAATCCACCTTACTTAATTTTTTTTCCTTTCAACTACTTGGATCATGTCAATATAAATTTTATGATCCTTCCAGCTGGTAATCAAGAAGCAAGAGAGCACCTACAGCTTGAAAAATAGAACTTTGAACATTTGTTAGCCTTCGTGTGGGTCATGTGGGTCTAGTAGCTTTATACTAGAGGATGTGGCAGGCCAGAATCTGGGAGACCTTTGCAGCCCCTTTCTACAGTCACCTCCTACCCTGACTGTCTCAAAGTCTCAGTGTCCCACAGAAGAGACAAATGAGCTGTCATTTGTATCTCCTGAAATGCCACAGCTGTTAGGTTAATGCTTTAAGACAAGCTGGCCCAAGTTTCAGTTTATGATTATATGTAACTTCAGCAGTTTGGGGGCTGCTTCATAAAACCATTCCATTCACAGAGGTGAGGAGGGTTCAAGTGGGAAACAGAGCAAGCGTACAGGAGCTCTTTCCAGGTAAATGCTGCTCAGAATTAGCAGCTTTAGGACTTTCTGATTTTCATTAGTCTAGTTTTTGGGGTTTTTTTTAAACTTTTGACATGCACAAGGCAAAGAGCTCTGCAACGTAATCGTGCACTGAGAAGAAACAATTACTTCCTTCCATTTTAAACCTTCTACCACAAGACTGTAAAAGCTTCTCTCACTGTTGGTAATTTCCTGCTAGTTTTTCATCCTTTGTATTGGCAATTTGAAGACAGACACAATGAGGTAAATGTTTTATCTGGAGAACAAACTCCACTTCCACTTCCTGAATTGCCTAAACTCTTCGATTTTATAAAGTCCTTCAGTTTCAAGTTCTTACAGCTCTTGTGCCTTCATGCAAAGGTTTGTTACAGATCTTTTCTCCTTCATGATCACAAGATGTACTTGCAATGAGTATAAGCACATTGTGAACTCGTGTGCCTTATGCATCAAAACACAGGCTGTGACCTGAAGCTCACTGAAATGGGTGGATTTTTTGCTACTCGCTCTGAAGAACACAGTAACAAGTGTTCATTGCAATTTTCCATCTGTACTCAATTATTTCTTTTCGTTAGTATCCATTATCAGTCTGTCCAGAAGTTAGCTAATTTATAACCCTAATCAAAAACTCATAATAGAATTTAAATTCAAGTCCATCCTTCTTCACTGAAGAATTTTAGCATAGGTTTCATTTAGGTATGCTTTTAACTGTTAATAGTATTCCTAAGAGCCAAGAAAATACTTCAGCACCCAGCTGAATATGCCATGGGATTAAGTCCATAGTTGCCATTTAACTGAGAATGGAATTTTTTTTCTAGGGTCACCGATGTTTTACAATCAGACTGGGTATTCCTATTTGTTTTTATTTACCCTCTTCCATTCTTGTTTTCCATGCATATATTCTATAATGAAGTTTTTAAAAAATATTTTGTAGCCTCTCTCTTCTCCTTTGGACAAACCCCCTTTGGTTTCACCTTTTAATTTCAAGTACTTTTTTCATTCAGTGTCATTTGTCTATATTAAATTAATTGTGTCCTTTCTCCTTTTTCTGATTTATGAATAGCAGTGTTGCTATGTTATTTTACAGTAATCCCATCTGAGCTTTAGAGAATTACAAGCTCCTTTATTTGACTTGAATAGGAACAAGCTTACTCCAATAATAATATCTTATGTCAACATCCCCAATATGTTCTAAAAGTTTTCTTTATTATGTTATTTTTACTCCTTAAACAGACCAGCTTTGACAGACACAGGTGTTCGAAGTAAATTAGATTATATCATATTATATCTGGAATGCGTTTCACCCAGCACTTCTGTTTAAAATAGGGATTTAGATTAAATATCAGCAAGCATTAATAATTTCTACAATTTCCTCTATCTCATAGAAGCTGTTTTCTCAGTGTCTTAAAAGGATACATATTATTCAAATTCACTGAAAAAAAATCTCATACTAGAAAATTTTTCCTTGAGTATTTTCCTTCTTCTTTCATCCGTCAGGGTTCTAAGTTTTCCCTCTTGATTAGGAGTTTCTTGCCCTGGGTGTGAAGGAGGGTTAGGATACCTTGTAATCAAAGCTGTGGAACCAATCGGTGATGGATCACGCCAAATACAGAACTGATTTGCTCCCAGAAGCAATTCGAGCAATGTTTCAGTGAGTTTGGCTTAGGTGTAAACGAGCACAGAATGTGGTGCTGCATTTCTGCAATGCTCTGAAGATGGAAACATCACGACAATACTAATTAATACTCGTAACTTAATAGCCAAAGAAAGCCAATCCACAATTACATTTACCTGCCACCTGGCATTTCAAATGGAAAAAAGCAAGCAAGCAGACTTTTAAATATTTTCAGAGCTGAAGCCAGTCCAGGAGGTACTAAATCAATTACTTCAGCAACTTGCTTTTGTAAAAGGAATCTTCAGCAACAGATTTCATTTCTAGGTGACTTCTCAGGCCCCAAGAAACACAGCAACTTCTACAGTCTGGAAAGACGTCAAAACAGCAGCATGCAATTCCTAGCAACTCATAAGTGCCAAAAAATATACTGCTTCAGCAAACACCACTTGGATCAAATTTTCACATAACAGAACTACATAGAGAATAACTATTATAGGAGGAGAAAAAAATTTAAGTTTCAGCTGCAAGCACTAGACACTGTTTGTCAGAGGCAATTTTAAAGTATTTTTGCTCTTGAATTTACAGCAGAATTTTCTCTATATAATTAGATAGGAGAATATTTTTTTGAGATGACTGAAAGTCAAATTGCATTGTACTTATTTATACCTTGGCTATGAATAGTTCCACTGATCTCAGTAAGATATCTAAAGGAGTACTCAAGGTGAGTAATGATTAAAACCTTAGTTATTAAAAAAGAAAGGGTAGAAGCAAAACAGAACAATTTTCTAAAATCAATCAACAGCATGATTGAATGGTGAAATTGAAAATGCACTCAAAAGAATGACACAGAAATTAATTCTCAGAAGCACTGTGATGTGATGTGCTGGAGAGTGGTGCACTTCATTTTAATCATAAATATATGGTTAAAGACACAGAAAAAGCAGGAAATTCTGACTGCACCATCTTTATATAAACTCTACAGGATATTATGGTATGGCAATGTTTCAAATGTAATGAGGTTGCCCTCATGCTGTGTTTGAAACTATTTTAGTAAAACAACATATTTTTAGTAGGCTTTAATGCCTAGCTATAATGTCTGAAACAGTGAAAGTCCAACTAACTAGCTAGCAACTAAAATCTGAAATATTCTGGGGATTTTTGTCTCTCTATACAATTTAGAAAGCAGCCAGGGAGTCCTCTTTCATATTCTAATAAGGAAAGATTTTCTGTTACAGAAGCAACTGTTAGTAAGACAATTATCATAGCTTCCTTTTCTTCTGGTTCTAAACCAGGACCAGAAGATGACTGGAACATTTTATGCAGTAAGTTTCTAATTTGAAGGCTACAAACTTGGCAAGAATTTCCAATATTACTCTCCAAAAACACGCGAGTATAAATTATGTTTGTGTATTCTAAATTCCACTTTGATCATCCTTTTTTCTTCTAATCTCAAAGTCAGATCTTCACACATGTAAGTAAATCATTACCATCTTTATCGTTCTAATTGCATTAATATTTCCTTTCTAAATAGGTTCTATTATCCATGAAAAGCTGGGGCATCTCTCATTCAAGGGCCAGATGTGGCCAGATGAAACAAGAGCCCAAGAAGGGGTGCAATACTTTTAGGAGAAATCATTGTGATAAATTTCATTTCATAGTGATCAATTTACACTTTGAAGGTCACAATGTTGTCTTTCTGTAAGGGGATAAAAAGAGGATAGCTGTTCTTTCCTGCCAAATTCGATCAATTTTCTTTTGACCTTTAACATGCACCAGGAGGAGTAACCCCACTTCTCTCTACAACTGCCAGAATTATTGAGGAGGAGTTCAAAGAGGAAGGAGAAAAGGAGATTGCAATAGCTTGTCCAGCCAAGAGGAGAAATGAAAGTATAGTAACAGGGCTAGAGGCAGGACAAAGTTTAACTCCTGACACTGGATGTGTGTTGTGGTTTAGGAATGGTTCCCCAGTTTAGTGTTCCCAATGAAACACTCCAAAGCACATGCCCCGTGCTCACTCCTGCAGGGAGGTAGAGAGGAGAATCGGAGGCTCAAAAGGTAAAAATCATGGATTCAGATAAGAACAATTACTGAAAACAGCAATGAAATAAAAAACTGAAGAGTAACAGCAACAATATTTATAACAAAGTGTCCGAGAGGCGAACGATTCACATGCGAGTGCTTACCACACAGAAACCCCTGACAACACCCCACCACATGGCCATGCTTCAACACCAGGAAGGGTCCCCTTCCCCTGTCCCCAGAAAATGATGTGAGGTGGTATAGAATAACCTCCAGGCCCTAGCCGTGATCTTTCCTGGCTACTGTGAAAATTAACCCTGTCCTGCCTGGAACCAGGACAATGTGATTTTGCTCTGAGGCAAATTTGTCTGTGACGCTTGTCAATGGCCTTTTCTTCATGGCCAGAAACAATGATGGCGTGCTTGGCACCACGTGAATTTATTCATAGGGAATAGCCATGGCCACAGCCTAGAGAAATGACTTAAAGTTAAGGTATAATATGCAAAAGATACTTGATATACATGCATGTCATTAGTGACAAGGTGGGTTCAACTAAAAACACACGTCTGTTCTTCTGTATATGCCACTTTTTTAACAATTCATATGATGACAGTATTGAACTTGCAAATAAAAATTAAATTCTTTCAACGGTCACAAATGTGTTGAGAAAATAACTTTACATTTAACGGTCACAAGTGGCATTTCTTTTGACTCCCATGTCATTATTAGTCACTAGGATCATGCCTTCTGATTCTGCCAAATCTGCACTCCCATTCCCATTGTGGGCTGCTGAAGTCCATAGGATGTCTCCTGGATACATGGGTCTGCTTATCATGGACAAGAATCTTAATGAGTTTATAAGAACTAAAGCAAATTCTGTCTTACTACCAGCTAACTTACTCCATCTCCTTCATGATGCCAGGAAGAGTGAAAACCTAATGCATTTTTTTATAGGCCATAATTCTTGGAAGCATATGTGTACCTCTGTACACATCCACACACAGTGCCCTATTAAACTTCACGAGCATGATAGTAGGACAGCCTTGGATTCTCGTGTTCTGATGGAGTCTGATTAGACCTTAAAAGGCTGCAGTTAAAAAAAAAGCAATCTATGCAAAACTCGCATTTTGTGCATTTACCAGAACTTCTTGCATTGCGATCACTTTGAATCACAACTGCTTACTTTTTGATTGAATTTCCAGTCCTATATTTCTGTGTTATTTGGTAAGTACACCCACACTAAGCCCCCTGAAACTCAGGTAAAAAAAGTTTTCTTTCATATATCGGAAAGTCTAGAAAAACTAGAGCAACTGATTCCTTCATATAGGAAAACTCATCAGTCTTAGTACAAAATACTGGAGGGCTCAGATGATTTTGGTGAGCAGGAAGTACTAGAAAGGAGAGAATCGAGCTGTCTGGTGGAGTGAGCACAGCAGGACTGCTCCCCTCCACACAGTGCCAGCAACAAAGACTAAGCTAACTTCCTACGAAAGACCTGGGTGGGGAGTTCCTCCTGAGCTCCTATTTTCATCTGTATCTCTAGCATCTGTGCATCAGGGAAGAGGTTATTTTTGCTCACTCAGTGGCTGAGTATAGCTATAGCTCAGGTTGCTTCATGGTTTCCATCAAAGACCTGCTGTTCAACTGCCTGTAACACAGGCAAATTCTAACCATCCAGGTGAGGCTTTTCTGTAATAAGGATGTCTTAAGCTGGCTGGTTTACTATCTCATTGTCAGTGTGCTGTGATTCAGACACTGACCAAGCAGAAGTTATATAGTGAAACACTTTTCCAATCCTGGTGAAAGAAAACAGTCCTACAACTGAGGTGCTCCAAAACCTGCAAGGTTTGAAGAGGAGGTAGAGCAGGGACACTTGCCAAGGCAAAGTAAAGGTCTGCGAGCAGCCAGCGCTACTCAGCTGAAGACCCAGGGGACTGAAGCTCAGTGGCTCCAACCATGGGCTGCCTCATCAGCCTCCTCTGTGCCGATCACAAAACCAGCAGAAAATTACTCACTGTCACTGCTGAGCTGGTTTTTCATCAGCTCATCAAGCTCAGTTGTCATAGGGAATGGTCAAGCTGAAGCCAGTGCCAGCCTAAGAAAAACACCGGGAAAATGAGAGGGAGGAAGGTGTGGAACTGCAACCATAGAGAAAGCAGACTAACTCTTGATACGCAGTATAGACAATTTCCCCTGACTAGGGCATCTAGGTTGTGGACTAATCTGTGGGGTGAAGAGGAAGAACCTAGTATATGTCAGAATAAATATGTAGGCAGAGCAGTGGCAACGTGAAGAATAGCTTTTTCAGGCTACACAGCTGCTCATCACATTGCCACTGCTCTGTCTACATATTTCAGGCTTTGTAGCCTGAAAGAAAGCACCTTGAGAGTGAGCTCTAGTTACAGCTGTCTGGAAGATGATGAGGGCAAATATTTCTGTTTAATGAGCATGCATACTCATTTGCTCATTTAGAAGAAAGAAGTCATAAAGGAAGGCAATAAGCAAAAACAAAAACACAGGAATTGCTGTGGTTCACCAAATGGTACCTGTTCATAGCTTCTGCAGTGACCTCATGCTTCATGAAGAGGTGCAACAAAGCACTGGTGTGCCAGCACGTACTAAGGACAAGGAATAAGCCTCCCTTATTGTCCTTCTCTTCAGTTCATAAAGACTTTTCTAGGATTCAGTAGATTACTGAGCTACATGGCTCTAAGTTAAGGATTCTTCCATGTTTTAAAAGTAGGATTAGTTTGTACCACCTTTGTCATTACAAACAGTCCCACTGAGGTCACCTGTGGTACCTCCAGAAAGCACACATGAGGTCATGGAGATTCAACATCTCAAAACACAGAGACACTGCCAGAGGACAAACAGGAGGCAGGTTGAGGTGCTGAACACCAAGTCCACAGCACACCTGTAACATGTTGGGGGGCAGCAGTTAGTAGCTGACATGAAATATCCTTTCAACCACTTGCTCAATTTTTCTCCAAAATAAGATCAGCTCAGCAAAAAAAAACCCTGTTCTGTGACAAACCTTCCATCTCATGTGAACTTACAAAATATTGTTAGCCTGAAGACCAAATGAGGACCCTAGGCAGGACAATGTATATATATACCTAGGGAAGGCTGGCAAAGAACCAAATAAACAGGCTCTAATTTTCTCCTGCAATACTAAGCAGCTTTCATACTGCGGGAGACTAGAAAGGTTGAGTTACCCTGACATCAGCACAGTCATTATTGGCTCAGGTTTTTGGCTTGTGTACAAGGCTAACATTCTTACTCTTGGGAAGGTCTTACTCTAGCACAGAAGTGGGTAAGAAACTTTAATGTATTGTCCCCCTCTGTATCCTAATCCAACTGTGTGAATTTCAGAACATCTGGAGACCAACCACGGTGAGCACATTGTCATGCTGTCAGGAAGGCTAATGAACAACCTCATTATAATTAAAGGTGTCCTCAGATGCTCTAAAATGAAAAACAAACACCAGACAATGTATGTAGTACACATACATGGACCACCTAGAGAGTAAAGCGTTCTATATTCCTTCTATCAAGCAATTTGACATCCTTTATGCCCATTCAGACTACTGGGGAGACCTCTTGCTACAGACGACTCAGTGATTTGGGGAAATTATCTTGCAATAGGCCAATACATCTGAGTGCTAGAGAGCAAATTACAGGCTCTTAATGTTTTCCCAAATATTTTCACATATGCTCTGTTATTATTTATATTGCATTACAGACTATCGTGAGCCATTTGACTTTAACAAGAGGTGACTTAAATTGTATGCTGTGGTTCGAAGCGCATTCATCCAAGGAGATGTCAGCAGTAATAACAAAACACACTGTGCTCTGCCTAGTGAGCCTGTTTTCCTGAGGTCAGTGGGAGCTCAGACTGCTGAGGACTTCACAAACTTGAGTCTTTAAGGGCTTACCTCAGGAGCCCTTTGGCTCTGAAAGTTAGAAAATACCTTGAACCTGTTCAGATCACCATTGTCCTAAATTCTTCCAAGGATCTGAAACAACAGGCAGTACCCTCCAATCCTGTTGCACCTGATTATTTGGGATAGATTGCTGTGAAACAGAGACGACCATTTAATCAAGCAGTGAATGGGAGATGCATACTAGTGGGATAATGCACATCCCTGGCTGCGTGAGAGTTGTTAGCTGTGGCACCAGGTCCAAACCAGTACCGGACCAGATGAATTTGGTGCCTCATTGGGCTAGGATGGGTTCAACATACAAAAGTAACACATTGCCATCAGTGACATTTGGCTGGTGACACTTTCAGGAGAGTCCCCTGTCTGACTGCTGCTAGCTGGAATACACCCACTCAAATATCTGGGGATGTAGGTATGTGTTTCAAGAAACTGCAGAAAACATCTGAAGGGAGTGGGCTTCTCTTTTTATAGAGCATGTTATTAACAAAGCCTAAAATCCCAGTTGCATTTTCACCCTGTCATTGAGACTGTTTTCTGTCCGAACTTCTCTGCCTACTTTTAGAAACTATTGATACTTGTTTTGAATACCAGAAAGACCTACATTTCACTAGTACTTGAAAATAATTAAAATACTGCAGAATTTTGGTAAAATTTAGAAATAATTGTTTTAAGTGCTTTAACTGCTAGGATTTGATAGCAGAAGCACTACTGTAAATCAATAAATGTGTTTAAGCTTTTAGGTGTTTTGTTATTCTGTGGACAGTAAAACAATTCATAAGGTGAGAGTACACGAACCCAGGATTTTTTTACAGGTGCAGATCCTTATGGTCCAAACTCTTTGATACAAAATTCTTCTTTTCTCTTTCTGAAATGGCATCTGCCACTTCAAAATGGTATAACATATTGCACATGGGAATTTGCAAGCAGTATCCATACAAAGAGAATTTTTGTTCTTTTTACACTTTCATACCAAGCATCCAGAAGAAACCTACTTGCTTTGTGGTGTGTCAGAGTAGGACTTTGATCCAATGAGTATATTTTTCCCAACTCTGGGAGTGAGATGGGAATCCAGGCAGAAAATGGGAATCTGAGGCAAAGGCTGCACATGCCACAGAAAAATAGTGCCACACAATTATCCAACTGCAACTTACACGGCATTGCACATGGCCCTGAATCACATCCCGTATTAATATCTTGAGGTCACTTGTAAGACTTTTTTCACCTAACCATTTAGCATCCCCTCTCTTTGGGTATCTCCAGTACTTTAATGTCTTATTCTGAACTAAAATTACATATCACTGGGTACAGCTGCAAAACTACAAATCTGGTCAGGAAAAGCAGAATAAGTAAAAGTAAGTAGGCATGGCTTGAAAAACCCGAACTGTCACACAGCTAATCCTTTTTAGCAGGTAGCCAAAAATCAAAGCATCTCATAAATATGAAGCCTAGACTGGCTAAAGAAATTCTAGCAGTTTCAACATGAGACGTGCAAGAATGAGGATGCATGTTCACTTATTAAGAAAAGTGCTTCTATCTGACCACTTTCCCGTGGGGAGGGAGAGAAAATTAGTAACTGGTAAGTTCTCTTAAGAATACTGTAACAGTTGTTTCCCCCCCTAGCTGGTCTACACATTATCCCTTTATTTGCCCCAAATTTGTAGCGTGCTTATATTTTAATAATATTTTTTTCCCAGATTTGTTTGGCATAAAGAGGACTGATGCAAAAATGATAGGCTAGGTCTCTGGGTAATTTAAATTATTGCAATTCTGTCACCTGTAATGGAATTAACCTGAATTACAGCAGCTGGGCAACTGACTGTGAAATTGGGTAGACCTGCCCCTTGGAAAATAATTCCTGATACCTCCCTCTCACCAGGGCAAAGGTGTTTGCCTGGCAGCTGTCACAGCTCTGTAAGAGATCTTAATTTCCGAGCAACTTTCTGCCCCTCCACGTACACCCCGAGAGGGGAGCGGGATGAGCGGGCTTTCCCTTGGGCTCCAGGAGGGCTGCGGAGATGGTGTCCGCGCCATCCCCAGCTAGAAGGACCCGAGCATCCCGGGGCGCAGCTGCATCCCCGGAAGGCTCAGCGCGGCCGAGCCTGGCCCCGACACCTCCGCGGCAACCGGCTTCTCGGCAGCCCGTCAGCCGGGACACTTCACCCGGTTCCTCCGGGGCAGGGCGGGGGCGGAGGGTCCGCGGAGCTCCGCCGACTTCCCCGCCCGCGTCCCCTCCCCTTGGCGGGGCGGGAGCGGGGCCGGGCCGGGGCCGGGGGAGGAGGAGCAGCAGCCGGAGCCGGGGCCGGATCGCGGCGGCTCCAGCGGCGCCCCTGAAGTTTGCGCTGCCGGCGGAGGCGGCTCTCGGCCCTCGTCCCACCGCTTCTGGGGTCCCGCCGGGCAGAGCGGGCCGGGCCGGGCCGGGGAAGGGGGCGGGAGCGGCCGCCGGCAGGGAACCGAGCCGAGCCGCGATGAAGAAGCCGGACGGGAAGGTGGTGCTGCTGGGGGACATGAACGTGGGCAAGACCTCCTTGCTCCACCGCTACATGGAGCGGCGCTTCCAGGAGACGGTCAGCACCGTCGGCGGCGCCTTCTACCTGAAGCAGTGGGGGCCGTACAACATCTCCATCTGGGACACCGCAGGTGAGCGGGACCCCCGGCACGGGGGGCGGCTCGGAGGGAGCGGGGGTCCCGCCCGGGGCTCCCGGCGTTTCCCGGCGGAACGGGGCTCCCCGAAACACGCGGGGGGTTTGCTGGCGGGCTGCCCCTCTCCTCCGGCTCCGGTGAGAGCGGCGCTGCCCTCGGCACCCTCCATGCCTTGGGATGCGTAGGGCTTTCTTTTCCCCAGTTTTGGCTCGGCCCTAGTCTGTGACCTGCTGATGGGAAAGATTGCGGTGAGGTGACCTCGCTCGGGGCAGCTTCGCCTTTCCGAGAAGCGGCGGGCAGGAGATGGAGATGTGACCCCCGCAGTACCCCCGCGGGAGAGGCCGGCACCGGGAACCCTGCCCCTCTGCTTATCGCCTTGTTTCGGCACTACGCTGAAGTCAGCCGCCTGAATCACAGGGTTTGGCGGTAGGACAAAGTCTGAAAAGAGACATGATTTTGACGGGCAATAAGGGGCCTTACAACTGCTCATCTCTGGTATTTTTGGAATTGCTTTGCGAAATGTGGATGTACAGGGAAGATTGCGGTGCCTGGTTGCTTTCTTTTACCTGAGTAGATGGCTACTAACTACAAGTTTGTTCAGGAATTAGACAGGTTACAGCGTCTGTTCATCCCTTCTCGTTGTGTACTGCTGAGTTTGAGATCAGCTGGTGTCAGACTCGGAGTTCCAAACGCGTTCCGCTTGCCAGCCCTTCAGACGTGGCGTTCCCCTTCACCGCAGCTGTAAGAAATTGGTGCACAGAGAGCACAGGCTGCCGGCAGTTTCTGTCTGGGACAGCAGCAAGGAGCTGTCTGTCCCACTGTTGTGGTAGGCAGCATCTCCGGGATGCAGGAGTGAGCGTGGGTTGTGGTTTGGAGGCCTGGGGCGAAGGAGGTGGGAGAGCACGGACTGGAGAAGTGGTTTGTGGTCTTAGTCATTTGAATGTCTTGCTCTTGATTAGTAAGTCAGGAAGCTCCCCTCTGTCATGTAAAGGACTAGAGTGTCCTGCAAAATGAAGTCAATGGACGCTCTTGCCTTGAAGCTGTTCTTTGCAAATATGATCTTGTTCCATTTTTTTTTATTTTGTTTTGTTTTGATGTTTAGCTAGATTTTTTAAAACTGGTTGATGGCAACATGAAGAATGCAGGTTATATGTCCTTGTGAAATTGTGGAGCTGCAGCATCATGCAATATTCCAGTTTCCTCTTGATGAAATTTGGGAGGGAAGTTCATTTGCTGTGTCACTTCATGTCACAATGTAGTCCAAAATGGCTTTTCCTGTGTCAGGAATTGAGAAGGAGGAAGGGGAGAAATGAAACTGCCAAAAAGTTATACAGAAACGCTTTCGGGAAGTGTAGGGAGGAGGTGTTTAAGAGCTTCTTCTTCTTGCATTTAGTAATCTGTTACTATCGTGAAAGCTCCCCACCAGTAGCTCTGTTTTAAACATACTTTCTATGTGCTTTGCAGTGTTTTTTTTAAATCAACTTTAATTTTGGAATTGATGTGTTTTTCTATGGGGAGTCTCTTGTAGGCAGTTGCTGCTTTTTTTCTAGTAAGCCAGACCTCCGTGGATGATGAGCAGTGGGCTTTATTTCAGCAGGAAAACTATCTGTCTTGGTGAGATTGCTCCTTGGTAATTTCCATTGCACCCTTCTATTTTTTTTATCATACATAATAAAATAAGTCCCTCCAAGGCTCATCTGCTGGTTTTAGAGCCCTTTTTTTCAGTTGTTTATTCTTATTGCAATATTTTATTCTGTGTTAATTCAGGAATGAGGTTCCAGTTGTATGTGGAATCTCCATGTGCTAGGTGAAGCACCTGGGTGATACCTGTCTTGGGACAACGCAAGTGTTCAGAGCTCAACAGTCACTTTCCCAGTGGCCACAATTCCCTCTGCACTCTGGAACAGGGCCACTGTCAATGCATAGCTCTGCAGTAGAAGTTCCTGCTGCTTGGCAGGACTTCTGGAGCAGAATTGCTAAAGCTGTATTTGCAGAGCAACAGTTGAAAAGTGTTGCTTTGTTTCAGGAGTGGCATAAAACGTCCTCCTCACTCTTCTGTGTCATTGGAGTTAGCGCTGAGCCTGGCTGTCCCCTCTCTTGTGTTTCAGGGGCAGGCAAGGGCTCTTGCACCGTCTCCCTGTTGACTTGTGCTCTTGCAGAATGATGGAAGTTGCCAAAACTGGGCTAGACTGTTGGGGCCTGTGGGCTTTCATTTATTAACGTCTCTCATTAATCTTGGGAGAAATAGAAGCTCCCAGGGCACAAATGTGCTTTCTGCTGTCCTGGTGAAGAAGTAAGGGATCTTGCTGACGCTGTAACTCTGGTGTTAAGTCACAAGGGGATTCAAAAGTTGGTGTTATTTATTAATTTATTACTTTTATTTTGTGTGGACCTTATGCTTTTGCTGGCCTCAGTGTGTCTGGAGGCCTTGGTCTGCACCTCTTATCTCTGTGGCCTCACTGTCTTATCTCTACCAGGTGGGTACCAAGTAAGCTTGAAATGTGTAGTAAGGAGGAGCTTAAAATTTAGCTTTTTTGTCTGTTTATTAACCTGATGTTGCTAACTGCTGAATTCTTGTGAAGCAGTTATAGGGTTATCAAATACTGATACATTGTTTTCTGTAATTATGTATGTGTATCTATAGAGAGAAATCCAGCAACAGACAGTCATCCAGGAGATTTAAAGTTCTTTAGCATAGCAATGACAAAAACATGGATCAAAGTTTGCACCCATCCCACCTACTCTGTAAATACTGAGTGCCAGCTCAGGATGTCTGTCTTAATACCTCAGTAGCACTTTATACAATGTATGATTGTGGAAATATGGAAGATTTGGCCTAGAAAAATTAGGGGATGCATTCTAGTAGCTACTGTGCTAGTTCAATACATAATTAAACAAGGTAAGCTGGAATACATATTTTTTAATTTTCTCCATTCATATTATATTTAGTATGTGAATGTATGTTTATTTTTGTCGTTGCTTATCAGTGTTATTTTTGGGACTTACCTCCATAGAAGTCCCCCATATTTTACTTGCAGTTTAGATTGTATGGTTGTTTGTTTTTCTGGTATGGATTAGGCATTTGGCTGTAACAACACAAGCTTCAATACATTGAAGCTTCGTTCATGTAATACGAAGTGATGTTTGTGCACAATTAGACTTCAGTGATTGATGAGAATATCTGCAGTAGTGGTGATGGATCAAAACTTAAGTATGCATGGATACTAGTACTAGACAAGTTTAATTGCTGATTTTCTGAATTATTTAAAATGTGTGTCATTTTCACTGATCACTCTGTTGATTTTGCATTACTTCCCGCTCTCATATTTAGAAAAACCTCGTTCTCCTAGGAAGAATTAAATTTGCTTACCACAGTGCTTAAAATGTGCATTTCTGTGTTGTTATCATTCATGAAATCAGTGTGCACACCAGACCTGTTCCACCGAGTTAGATTTGAAGTGTAAATCAGCTATTCTAGGGAGGAGTCCTCTCTTAGCTGTACATTCACACCTCTTGTTATCTTGGAAAAATCAGCTGCTTAGTCTAATCTAAATCTTTCATGTTCTTATCCACAAGCCCTGTAAGATGGGTGTGCAGAAGTTGTCAGAATTGATTGTTTTTTAATGTAAATGCTCATGGCAAATACTTCAACGTTTCCTGTTTTCCAATTTGATGATTATGAGAGAAGTTATTTGGAAGTTGCATTCAAGTCAAGGAAACAAATAAGCCACAGATGGAGGAATACTTGGGAGAAGTATCATATGCTTGCCGTGTTTCAAAGCTCTTCTTTTCCTAGCCATCTGCTTTTGACTGTCTCTCCATTGTCAGAGGCTTGGATAGACAGTCTTGTGTCTGACCTAGCACGGCTGCTGTTGTATTTGTGGTTGGTGCATAGAATTATTTACTTCTTCTATTCTGATGCGACAGATTACATTTGTTTATTTTCTCTTTGAATCGGTTAATTCAAAGGAACTAAAAAAAAAAGCATAAACTGTACAAAAAAGAAACTGTACACTTTTAACTGTACGCTTAAAACACATGTTTTAAAGAACTAGTTAGCTGGATCGAAGCCTAGTCTCTGAAGCATTTGAGTACGTGCTTTGAGACCTTTCTACTGGTTTTTTTGAAGTAGTATTTTTCTGGAACAAAGAAAGTAAGCAACAACATCAGCAAGAAGAACTTCCTCTCACAAAAGGATTGGGGGTTGGACACTCAGGATGTCAAAGCTACACGTGTATCTCTGTGTGTGTGTGTATATATATATATATACACGTGAATATATATGTATAAATATGTGTCTCTGTATACATATATATTCTAGGCAGTGCTGACAGCAGCTGTGGAGTAAACTAAAACTTCCTGCTGGGTGCTGATGGCGTGTAGCTCAGAGCTAGAGTGTAATCTTTTATGTCTGGCAGCACAAAACCTCCTGAAGTGTTGAAGATCTTGGTCCTATTTCACCATTAAACCCGGAATAATAATGTGTGGTGGCTACAGCTAATGATAGTGTAAGAGTCTTTTGGTTGTTCAGGCATGTTATCTGATGCATTGGTATTTCAAAAGGTAAAGCTTTTTTTTTGTTAGATTTCAGTCTCTTTAAGTAAACATTTGTTCATCTGGCAGATAAGTGGTTTCTTAACCCCAGCAGCAAGGTTTCTTAATTATTAGTGGCTATGTCCCCTGTGTTGCTGGCTTAGTTTAGCGCAGCCAACCAGTAAATGAATGACTAGTATTTTAGAAAGCTCCCATCAGGATCCTCTAATTCTATTTTAAGAGGCTGAGTTTTGAACTTGCCAGCAGATATACATGCAGCATTATAATGGGGAAACATAAAGGTTAACTTTATGGAAAGCAAACTTTCCTTCCTTTCCTTCCTCTCATCTTAAGCTATCTGTCAGCAAGGACTGACTTGTTTTTTTTTCTTCTGTGAATACTCAGCTATCGGTTCATATTTTTATATCTTCCACCCATTTATTTTTTACCTGCATATATATATATAGTGGTGGTTTTTTTTTTTTTTTTACTTGTCAGAGCTAGTATAGTTAGGGACAAAGGAGATCTATATAGCCTAGAAAAGGCTCTTCTGTGCCTTGGGTCAGCTGCAGTGTATCTGCCTAATGAGTGCTTACATCTCTTGTGACTGGTTTGCTGATGTCTGATGTTATCAGTGCTGGTGAGCACGTGTGAATTGCTCACAGCTTCTGATCTCTGACTACTGGGGTTTCATAGGCTGCAGTGCAGGCAACTGCCTGTGCTGAGCTTTCTCGGGCAAGGTGTGAATGTTTAGCTGGTAAGATGTGTTAGATTTCCACTGGTAAGAAGGATTAGGTTCCTCCTTGCTTAGTTAGGCTTCGAGGTTTTTGTGGGTTTGTTTTTTTTTTTCAGAATTTATCTGTGTTGATGAACACTTCCCTGTGCACACTGAGTCGAAGAATATCTTGAGCTGAAAGGGACCCATAAAGACCAAGTCCAATTCCCTGCTCCTTGCAGGTTTACTTAAAACTAAACTGTTGAACCATATGACCAAGAGGGACCTCCTTGAACTCTGCCGGGCTTGGTGCTGTGGGGAGCCTGTTCCAGTGATTGACCACCCTTTCAGTGAAGAATCTTTTCCTAATGTCCCATCTGAACTTCCCCTGATGCAGCTACAGTCTGTTTCTTGGTAAAGGCAGTGACCTAGCTTAGTTCTGGAGGGAAACCAGGGATGGGGTGTGACTTGGTCCTCAGAGTGTGAGATCAGCCCAGGAAGATGGAACCAAACATTCCCCTTCGTGGTGAACAATATGCAAATTGGCAGTAGGTAGGGAGGAAACATGGTCCTCCATCATATTGAAACAGAACAAAGAAAGAGGAGGATTTAGGTGACGTATTTTCCTCACAAGTGAGGACTGATAGTAGCTACTCTGATATTATTCTGGTTTTGACTTTTGGAAGTAGAGGATTACAGCAGATTATGCAAATTAAGTAAAAATATGGAAATACCTTGTCAGAGGGAATTGTGAAAAATATATATCAAAAAGAAACAAGACAAAAGTAGCACAATTTATTCAGCTATAGCTAACTCGCTTTATTGAAAGCAGAATTTTATTTCTGATGTGTAATTTTAGTACTGACTTGCAGAGGCAAGCTAATGGGGAGGTTATGGCACCTTGTGACTACTTGATGCAGACCAAGGTAAATGTTATGTGTGTGAACCTCTGTGCTACCTTCTGTGTTCCAGCCCCCACATTAAATCCCCTCTTTGGATGTGGTATTTAATAATAGTGTGCAAAGTGACTGAGCTGTTCTAGCCTAAATGGGAAACTACTCCACAGTTTGAGTGGGACTCTCCCTGAACAGTATCAGTGACCTGGGATGTGTGCCTGGCTAAAGCTGTCCAGCATCATGCCAAGGCGTTGTGGCTCCACAAACATGAGCAGCTTTGGTGTGCTTGAGAGGACTTGAGTTTGTACAAGTTCTTGAACTGATTGAATATGCCATTTTTTAAAGTCACAGATTCTAGGCTGGAGCAATATCGAGAATCTTCCTAATGAAGAGTTTGTGCCTCTGGCATTGCATTCTTCTTCCCTGGTTACTGAAGGAAGAGGTGTATTTTGCAGATGTCTGTCAAAATTGACTGAAAAGCTGAAAGATTAGTTTAAATACTGTCTGCCTTGTGACAATACTGAAAACGTATGAGGGAGGGAGGCAGGCATGAACAAGAGCAATGGTTAGTAAAATAATGTAAATGCAGTGGCAAAGCTGCTGACAAAAATTGCAGGCATATGGAAATTCATCTTCCTGGTGTATTGAGAGCTGGTAGGAAAGACTGTGGAAAATAAGGGTGTCCAAGAACTGGATTACTGGCTTCAGTAAAGCTGGTTTCCGAGAGGATGTATGCGAAGGCATAGGTGTTCTGGGCAAGAAAACAAGTTGCTAATGCCCTGTTGCAGTCTTCAGTTTGACTGTAGTATTTGTGAAATGTATACCTGAGCTGTCTAAGAAACAACAGCTCTTTCAGTTTGAGCGTGAGGGGGGAAACACAGGGATTGGACGGGATGGGATATGTTTTTCCCAGTGGTTCTCTGTCTAGCTGAGTAAATAGGGTAGCACAGAACAGCGGAAAGCTCCATAAGCTGTAATGTAGAGATGAATGTATACAAAGTAACACGTTGACTCAGTTATGTATGTTGTTTTTTTTTTTTCTTTTTTAACTGGGATAGAGTCACATTCCATAATGAAAAACAAATAGGTATTTAAAATTAGTATTGTATGTCTAGGTGCCTGAACTTTGGCAGTCAGGGTTATGGTGTCTTTCTATTGACTATGCAATTAACTTCTGCTCTCGGTTGGAGGGAAGGGGGACAGTGGATACTTAAAATACAGGTGTGGGGCAGGTAACTGGCTTCCAGTTATTCTACAGTTACTACTTTGAGTGCTCATGTATGGTGAGTACATTTCTGGTTCCACCTCAGTACATGCACACTATGGTGACACAAATGTCAAAACCAGGGAGACACAAAACCAGCCTCACAGTGCCTTGGCTGAGCTTCTCTTGATACTCCATAGGTTAGTTTAATTATCTTTACTTCACACTGCAATCACATCTTATATCTAGATGAATTGTTTGCTTCACTGCAATTCCTGTCTCGTGTTGAAGCCACTGGCCATGTGAGCTTCCAAGTGGCAGTGTATTACTGCCTGAACCGAAGGTACACTTGGTAATCCCTCATCTGAGTCACATTGTGCTATTGCAAAATATCCAAACAAGTAACCTTTGTTTGGGTCTCCATCTAGAAAGGCACTGAGTCTGTGGTGGATACATTTGGAGCCATTAAAAATTATGGAACAGAAAGAATAATTTTCTCTTCCAAGTCTGAATGGTTTTCTTTCTTTAAGGGAAACACTGGGTACAACATCCAGGAGGTTGATCAAAAGGCATCAAAGCTGTGATAAATTCCTTTTCCTGGGCTTGATTAACTGTAATTTCTTATTCAGTACCTGGAGATATGCTTAGGAAATGAGATTTCAGGTTGGTAATTAAACTTAACTTATGCAAGTGTGCTGCAGAGAGCAGAGGTGGTCAAAGGAAGTGAGTGGGTTTTTGCTCTTAATTTGAATTCTTAACATAAGTAGTTTGCCATCCTACATCACAGGAGATTCAGGATAGCTTCCTTTACAGCAACCAATTCAATAAGCATACAAGATTTCTACACCTACCTGGGTGTGGAAAGAAACAAATCTAGAAGAATGCTTATTAACATGGTTTTTAAAGGGAGGTTGATCATCAGATGTGTTTGTGAATTTTCTAGTATATCTTTCCATCTCTTAGGAAGCAGATGAGAATTGAAGTTGGCTTTGTGTGGGCCACCAAGAAGCCATTTGTAGAGGATCTCTGCTGAGAGCCTAAAGACCTGTGTGAGCATTTGATGTAGATACTTCTCCCTGTTCCCTCAGCCTTTCTTTTTAATACAGTTACATATTTTCTATATTCTGTTACATGATTTAACATTCCTAACAACTGTTTTTGTACTTCAGGAGATTCTCACAAAATACAGAGAAAAGATGTTGTCCAGCCATCCAATCACTTTTACATAATTAGGTAAAAAATAATGGTCTTCACTACTGTTGAAATAACAGGAAAATTTTTGATTTACATTCTGCAGCTGATGATTACTTATGAGTTTTTAGTCATATGTAATGTTCAACCATATATATTTAAATATGTGAGATTTTGTTGTGAAAGGCCTCAAAAATTCAGTTTCTGTTCTTCATAGTGGGATTTGTGATCTGGACATATAAATCTGTTGTTCTTTTCTTAATTGTTGAAGGTAGAAATAAGGATCATGATAATATTCTAGAGGTTTTTTTGTTTATTTTCCACCTATCATTTGCTCTCAAAATTTTGGTTCATTCAGAAAAGGGAGAAATTACCAGAATCTATAGTGGCTTATAGTTACAAAAATAAATGAAAGAGAAAGCTGTGTGTAGCTGAGTCAGCATCTTCCAAGCCTCATAAAAGGGATCATCAAATCTTGTGTTTTGCTGCAAGTGAGACTTAGGTGTTTTAAAACAAAACAAAAAATCCCCACTGGTATAATAAGTGAATTTATTTTTTAATTTTTTTTTCTTCCTGATACAGGCTGTTGCTTTTTAAAAAACTAAGTCTCTAATTTTGTGAAACTAAAAATGTCTCAAAGTGCTCAGCTCCTCCAACCCCTACCAGTATGATTAGTTCTAATTTTATGACACTGTAAGTCTGTGTTTAGGACATGAGCTTTCCCTCCTGCAGCAGATAGCTGTATGTATGACATTTGTATTGTTTCTCTTATCTCCCTTCCTGTTCTAGCGTTACGTGCCCTTTCCACATTGTCCTGCTCAACTTCTTTTTTCACTTCAAGTCTTGGAACCCCAGTGGAAGTGGAATAGTTGGTATCTGTCTTCTGTTTGAGTGGCAGAACACTTTGTGACCTAGAGATAACTGCCCTAATTATGAAAGAAAAGGATGCAGTGCAAGCAAATCAGTAAGCAGTTCCCTTTCCGTAAGTAGCTTCCCCTCTTGGCACGAGGGTTGAATGCACAGGCACTGGACAGTGGTAACATTGCTCTTTGTGGCTTATTTTGTTCAGAAAGTTCGGAACTGAGTTGTTTATGATTTTTAGTGGTACTCCCTTTGTACCAGGTTGGAGAACATTAATGAGATGAGATTATGTACTGCGCCTCTTGTCTGAATACAGTTTCTTTAATTCTCAAATTAATGCTCCTAAACTGTGGATACTACATATGCTCTTAAGTGTGTAGGCAGAGAAGCTGGAAGTAGAATTAAAAGGGAGGAGTAGTGCTGGAAATGTAAGGGCCATCTGTTTATCTTAGTCAGCATAAGCTCTGAAAACACAAGTCACATGTCCTGTGATAAAATTATCTTAATGACTTGAACAAGTTTTAAATACATTCCCACAAACCCCAGGTAGCAGCACTGTGTCTGGCACAGTCTCCCACTTCTGATACTTGCTGAAGGCAGCCCACTGGATAACCAAAACTGCCTCCTGCTTTTGACAAATAGCAGCTATTTAGAAGCACCCACTGAAGATGATTTCAACTGAATAGAAACTGATGATACCTGGTAAGGAATAGAAGCAGTTATAATTTTCTTCAAGGTTAATGATGCATGAATTCATTGCTTGTGTTCTTAGTTGAGAACCTGCCTATAAATCATTGAAAACGTTGAAACAAATCATAATGAGTGAGCCTAATTTTATGTCCCATGTTATTAATATGAGTTTTCTCTTCAAAAAAATACAACAGTAGACTTTTTCATTCAGTTTGCAAGATCTATGGCCTTTATTTCTACACATTTAGCAAAGTTTAGACATTTTTGAATTACTAGTGAAGGCTGGTTTGAAGTTAAACACAATGTTACAAACCAGAAGCTGGCATATAGTTACCTACTACACCTCAGTTCCATCTCACCGACAGATCATTTAACCTTAAATAAGAGGCACTTGCCAAGTAACTGCAGGGGCAGACCAGCTGTCGGTACCTGCTATTGATCTGATAACCAGAGCTTCCTGAAGCATTTCAGACAACTGTGTTATTTGTTATATGTGCAAGAATCATTCTTCACTTTCGAAACATATGACACAGAAGGTCACTTCTTACAAAACAGTCTGCCAGCTCTCAAATGTGTTTTTGTGAAACCTAGACTCTGTTTTCCGGAATGTGAATGTTGTGATTCGTAGATGCCTTTCCTTCCCCCTCCTCACCTAGTAGTGATCAGCAGTGAATACTAGCATTTAGCTGCTGTCTTGCACTAACTTCAGTTTTGTAAAAGCCAGGCCTCTAGAAGTACTTCTAGTTCTCTTCTTCCTGTCCTCTACTCCTAATCAACCCAGAAACGTACTAGTAGGATAAAAGATTTATGGAAATAGTGCTTGAGGTGCTGCCTACATATGAGCCTAGTAATTAATTTTATCTGCAGAAGGAAGTGTGGCCAATATACTTGGGTCCCTCTCTACATTGTAGTGCCCCATGCCTGTACTGAACAGAGCTATGCCACAGCTGTGGAAGAAGAGAATGGTCTCTGGCTGCGTCGTAGGGTTGGAAGGCGCATTCCCAGGGATGTGTGACCTTCCAGACAGATTACTAAAGGCTAAAAACTCTTGTTTCTGGTGGCCTGATGCTGTGGTAGAAACAGCCTGGAAATCCCTGAAACTGTCTAAATACTGAACTTCTTGCAGGTTCTTAAAAGCCTCTGACTGGTGTCCTGCGATGGCCCTGAAGTGGAGCACTGAGGGGCAGGGCTGGGTTCTGTTGGCCTGTCTTTGCTGCTAGTGCTTTTGAAATATTACTGGAAAGAATTATCATGAAAGTGGAGCTGATGGAAAATAGGCACTGCCATAGCTAATGCTCTTGTAAATGAATCTAGAATGGTTTGGGTTGGTAAAGAGCTTAAAGATCATCTAGTTCCAACTCCTTTGTCATGGGCAGGGATACCACCCACTTGATCAGCTTACTCAGGGCCCCATCCAACCTGTCCTTGAACACTTCCAGGGATGGAGCACCCCCAACCTCTCTGGGCAGCAAGCTCTGAAGCTCTGCTGTGGGTCTGTGGAAGAAAGTTAACTTACTGTGTTATTGTGTGTGACTCCCATTGGGTGGATGTACACAAAAGAGTTTACAGCTGCTTCTTGGTGGTTTGGCTTCCTAAACTTGGGAAGAAGAGAAATGACTGACAGCCAGGAAGCTGTCATATAATACATATAATGTGTTTGGGGTTAAAGTGATAATATGGAAAAAGAAGAATGTTTCCAAAAGAGTAGATAATTTAATTTTATGTATGGTTGGATACAAAACAATCCAAAGAGAGTCTGCGATGAGTAACAATAAACTCTTTTTGTCCTCTCTAAAGTGTCATTACCCTTAATTAGGAGTTTATTAAGTTTATGGTGTTTCCTCACTCCAAAAATAGTATGGTGTATTGTACTGATTGACTTGTTATGTATGTAGTTAACCCTTCTGCAAAAAATCCTATGGGGAATTTTGATTTTTAAAAAAGAGGTTGTAAAGAGCTAAGGCTATAGCAAAGTATCTAAGGAAGAAGTTGAAAAACTTAACTCAGCTTAAAACAGGAATAAAGAATGAAGAAAAACAAGAAGAATTTCTTGTCTGTGAGGTAGTGGGCAGACTCTGACTTACCAATTCTTTGCTTAGAGCTGGCAGGAATGCTGACGAGTTAGATAGAATTTCAGAGTGCTTATTGAGATACATTTAGGAGAGCAATCTTAACTAAGCCCCAAGCAGCCTCTTGTTTACTCTGCCCCGCTGGGATGGGGGAGAGAACTGGGGGAGTAAAAGTGAGAAAAATAGTGGGCTAAGACAAGGACAGTTTAGTGGGTAAAGCAAAAGTTGCGTGTGCCAGCAAAGCAAAACAAGGAGTCCATTTCTCACGTCTCCATTGGTAGGCAGTTGTTCAGCCATCTCCAGGGAAGCTGAGCCCCATCACGTGTGATGTTGACTTGGTAAGACAAGTGCCACCACTCTGAACATCCCTCACTCCTTTCCCGCAGTTTTATCTGCTAAGCATGACACCGTATGGTGTGGGATAGCTCTCTGGTCAGTTGGGCCCAGCTGTCCTGGCTGAATCTCGGTTTCTTGTGCACCCCCAGCTCCCTCGCTGGTTGGGTGATGTCACGGAATCCAATACGTTGGACGAGATCTCTGAGATCAAGTACAGCCTTTGAACACCACCATGTCAGTTAGACTGTGGCACTCAGCGCCATGTCCAGTCTTTCCTAAAACACCTTCAGGGACAGTCTGGTCCAATGTCTAATCATGCTTTTTGGGAAGAGATTATTCCTAATGTCCAACCTAAATCACCCCTGGTGCCACTTAAGTATATGTCCTCTTGTCCTGTTGCTGGTTACCGAGGAGAAGAGGCCGACCCCCACCTGGCTGCAATCTCTTTTTCAGGTAGTTGTAGAGGGTAACAAGGTCCCTGCTGAGCCTTCTCTTCTCAGGGCTAAACAACCCCAGCTCCCTCAGCCTCTCCTCATGGGACACGTGCTGTGGACCAGCACCCCCAGGTCCTTCTCTGCTGGGCCCCTTTCCAGCCACTCTGCCCCCAGCCTGTACTGCTCCCGGGGGTTATTGTTGCCAAGTGCGGGACCCGGCCCTTGGTCTCGTTCAACCTCATGCTGTTGATCTTGCCCCGTTGATCCGGCATGTCCAGGTCCCTCTGCCAAACCTTCCCATTCTCCAGCAGATCGACCCAACTTGGTGTTGTCTGTGAACTTGCTGGTGGTAGATTCGATCTCCTCATCCAGATAAAAAAAGATACTAAACAGGACTAGGCCCAACACTGATCCCTGGGGGCTACCACTAGTGACCAGATGCCAACTGGATGCAGCACCGTTCACCACCACTCCCTGGGCCCAGCCATCCAGCCAGTTCTTAACCCAGCAGGGAGTGCACCTTTCCAAGACGTGGGCTGCCAGCTTTTCCAGGAGTATGCCAGGGGAGGCGGTGTCAAAGGCTTTGTTGAAGTCCAGGTAGGCTACATTGTCTTTCAGCACATAGGAATGGCCTGCTTGTGTGTCTTCAAGATTCCTTTCTTAAGGTACATATTGCTTAAAGTGTGTATTTTGTATTAATTAAAGTTAGAATATGTATTGAAGTATATGAGAAACAGGAAATTCCCTAACACTGTGCAAGTGCCGCTCAGCAATAGCTAAATATCCCTGTGTTATCTATGCAGTTTGCCAAATCAGCTGCACAAATCCCAAAACACAGCCCTGTACTGGGTGCTGTGAAGAGAATTACCTCTGCACCAGCCAAACCAGCACACCAAGCTAACTTGCCAGTTCCAGTAAGTATAAATCTAAAACATCCAGTAAGTGTGGAGTGACTTCCTGGCCTGCAGTGCCAGTCAAACCGTGCTAAAGTACACCTGGCCACGCATTCCTGCCTGAGCTAAGGACCTGCTTCTCAGTTTGAAGAGCAAGCTTTGGGAGGGAGTGTGGGCTTTGAAGGTCTCCTTTGACTGACTCTGAAGTTAAGGACCTGGCAACACCCTCTGCTTGGAAATTGCATAGGGAAGTGTGCTTATCTGCAGTGCCTTTACCCTTGTGGAAAGGAATTGTAAATTTAGGGAAAAAGTATCAGTTTTCAAGTACTGGAAAGAAAAACCATCTGCTTTTAGAACTCACGCTGTGGAAAATGAATTGGTTTTCTGTAGAAGGTACTTTGAGGAGATGAATTGGTGTTTCAGCAGATGTTAAAGCTGAAAAGTCTCTCCCACAGGCCAGAAGCGAGTGTCTCACCCAGGTGAAGTTGTTGTACAGCCCTGTCCTGTAACTGGCCTCTTTGTTACTCACTGCTGAGCAATATTTGACCGTCAAACTCTGCTGCTGCAGTTAAGTGTTCAGTGATATTGCTTCCTGCAGAACTCTTCCAAAGTAAATCCAAGGTTTCTTTTTTTCCTCCTTTATGATTTGCTGCCAATCATATTTTCCATAAGGAAAGCTTGCCAAATGACCACTTCTTTCTAAGCAGCAGTTTCAAACTTTCTTTTAGACACATAGTTTCAGAAGAATTTTACATCAATGCTTTTTACTTACTCAGATTTAAATTTCTAGTTTCATTCTTGCATTCCTGCTCTCATTTCAGTACAGGAGCTTCATAAAGTTAACTCTCAAGCACCCTGCCATGTTTTCAGTAGACATGGTGTTGATGCTAGATTTCAGCTGGAGTTTTGGTGGAGCATTTGCTCGTAGACAGCATGGTAATGTCCCATCAATCTGTCATGCCCTCATTTCTTTTGCCAGATATCAGTGTTTAGATAAAACATTTCCCTTCACAGCTGTGAGATTTCAGAGAGAAATAGAAAAATACTGGTGTCATTTTTTCAGTTTGTGTTGAAGATGCACCTCAGTACGCTTGCCAGTCTGGCAGGTCTAAAGTTAGTTCTGTTCATCTTTTACAAGGCACTACCCTACCAGGCAGCTGAAAATGCATGAACTGCTTAAATCTTCTGGAGTTATCTCCTTTTTCAAGAAATGAGCACAGTACATCAGGAGAACTAAATAAAATGAATGGTTTGAAGAAAATAAATCTGTCTAGCTAAATGTAAGTTATTCAGGATTGTAGAGACATCAGTGAGATCTTTAGCTACAAATACTTTTTTTTAATCCGGGTCTAGCCAAAGTTTTTGTTGGCAAAAACATGCTATGTAGTGTGGTTAGGAGCTTTTCTGTGTCTCTATGTAATGCTTTGTGTTGCTAGACATAATATGGTGAAGTTTAAAACTTTGGATAGAAAGCATATTTGCGTTTTTATGAACCGTGATAGCTTTGGATAGAAAGAATACTGGTGTTTCTATGGGAACGACTATTTTGAAATTAAAATTCTTGTGAGTTTAGAAGCTCAGTCTTAATTTCATTATTAGAATGGTAAGTTCTGATTTATTCTTGGCAGCAAGAAAAATAATTTTGCATTTATGTAGCAGAACAGATTCCAGGTATTCTTTTGTTCCAGAAAAACTGAAACTAGCAGACTAAATCTTGTAGATAATAAGAATCTTCTCTGATCTTTCTTCTCTTCTATATAGGCATTGTGCAGCTGAAGGCATTGCTGGTTATAGAAACCCTAAATATGCCTTTAGGCCAAAGGCACTGAGTTTGTAAGTCTCTTTATAAAAAGATGATTGCAGCTAGAAATGTACAGACTAAGCAAATGTATAAGGCTGCAAATGAAGAGAGACTAATGGTATGGGATGCTGGCAACAGGTTAAGCTAGATTCATTGGGCAACAATACCTTTTGCAAGGTCCATGGAGTTGGTAGTAGATGGCAAACCAAGCTCTTGGTACCTCGTGCTGTCCCAGAACCTATGAGCTGTTCTGGAAAGTACAAGTATAGAGAGAGAGAAAAGTCATCAAGAATTTAAGTAACATTGTAACTTCTGTGAGACTCTTTTTACATTCTTGATGATAATAAAATGGAAAGATGGGAGAAAGGAGCTACAGGTAAGGTTTTTAGTTTAGAGAAATATGCCGGAGGCAAAGAGTCTGAGTGAAAAAATATTAATTTCTCAGGCCTAACAAGAAGGAGGTTAAGTCATAGGGGAATACCTTTTAGGAGGAGTGTGGAGTTTTTCTGGGGTTTGGAGAATGTGATGTTTTTTAGTTTGGTGTTTGAGGGAGGGGCGTTTATTTGATTTTTGAACATTTTACTTTGTGGAGCTGAAAGTCTATCAAAACTCAGAATCTGAAAGCTGAACTCCAACAAGCTAATTGGTGGTATACTAACTTTCCTTTCTTTAGCTACTTTATAGAATACAAATTCCTCCTAAGTCACAAGACAAGGCCTGAGTTAAATTCTATCGTCTTTATTATGCAGGAGGTCAAATTTGAATGAGGATTACACTTGGTGTCTGATTATGCTCTGTAAATGTTTTTTTCCTTTCTGATTTTTTTTCTTTCCTCTTCTATTCTCTCCCGTGTAAACTTGATCTCCTTCTTTCATTGAGTGTGTCTGATGGGTCTGTCATTGGGAACCAGAAATGCAAGCCTTCGCTACTACTGATGGAATGAAAACGGACAAACTACTCTTCAGGGCTAAATTAAAAAAGTTTCTGGGAATATTTAAACTAATTCATTATCTAATAATACAGGATTTGACAAGATGACTGAGGGATGTTTATTATATTTGAGCTGTGGGTGAGAAGGCTTCATCTGTGGTAATCGGCTTTTTTGGATACCTCTGGGACTCAGAATGCTCTGCAGGATGTAACAGATTGATTGGCACCTGTGTTAGCTGCTAGGCATCTGCTTTTAGTTTAGCTGCCTTTAAAAATTAAGCTTTTACTTAAAAGCACATTTCTTCATAAACTATCACACTTTTAACTGTCAGAAAAACACAGGAAATCTTTACCCATGTTTCAGTTGCTGGTTCTTTGGAGGTGTGCTGTGAATTAAGGCTATGTGGCTTTTGAGGCATTTCTTTTGCACATCAGAAAAAGATAGTGACAAGCCTTTTATTTTGGAGCTTCTACCAGCACATGCCTAGATTGATAATCTTCTTGGAGAATGTGAAATAAAACTAATCTCTAGCAAAAAATTCCCTTTATTTTCTGTTTTGTGATTCTTATTAAACAGGAGTTTGTGTGCCCGTTTTTGCTGAATAAAAGCATATTGCAACAACTCATCTTCCTCAGATAATGCTCAGATGATCCTGTAGGTCATTAACCACATCTTGCAGAGTTTGGCATGTGATGTGCAGTGAAGCACGCTGACATTCTTGCATAACTTCTCAGTGCACTATTTGTCCTAACAATAAAAGGCCCATTTAAGTGACCTTCTTTGGAAGAATTGTTTTATGTGAATTGTGCCAAAGTATCACTTTTGGAATGTTAATTGAATTGACGTTCTAATAAAAATTAAAGAGTCAGTTGAAACTGCTTGACCTATTGGTATACTTCAAGTTTGACGAGAGAAGGATGTTCTTAGAAAGGTCAGGGGCATAAAGGAGATTTTTCTCCCAAGAAATCAGGGCTTTCTTGAGTGGATTGGCTTATAATCATTCTGGGGGCATATAGCAAAAAAGAAAAACAGGAAACACAGCCAAAATAGAATTATGAGCACTTTTTACTGGCGAGAACCATAAAGAGAAGCACATTAATAGTAGTTCCTACTGTCATTTATTTTAGCTGGTTAAGATGAGATGGGATCTTGTCACTGCATACAAATCTCAAGGGCAGGTGTCAAGATGATGGGGCCAGACTTTTCAGTAGTGCCCAGTGATAGGACAAGGGACAGAAGGCACAGATCAAAACACAGGGAACATAATCTAAACATTAGGAAAATCTTCTGTACTTTGAGTGTGACAGAGCACTGGAACAGGCTGTCCAGGGAAGTTTTGGATCCTCCTTATCTGGAAATGTTCAAAACCTGCCTGGAATTATCTTGTGCAACCTGCTCTAGGCAAGCCTGCTTCAGCAGGGAGGTTGGACTGGGTGATTTCCAGAGGTCCCTTCCAACCCCAAACAACCTGTGATTTCTGTAACTTTCCTTTTGAAAAGGCTCTAAACAAGCAATAAGCTAGAATCTGTAAAGAAATATAGACAGCCTTACTTTTAGCAAAGTTACTAATCCTTTTTGGGAAGACTTATCTTTCTAGAAAGTAGGTGAAGTGGGTAGAATTTTAGTGCAGAATCTTTTATGTATTTCATATTTGTTGGTTCTTGCTGAAACATGTCCTTGAAATCTTACTTATGGCATATTAGTTAGCTTTCGTTTAGTTGTTATACTTTAAGGGGAGAGGAAAGAAGTAGGCTAAGAGAAACCTGCATAAAGCTTTTTTCATTAAATGTATTACTATTCTTCGGTATAAATTGTGGTGGAATTTCCATTTCCAGTAAGTAAGCACCCTGTTTTTCTTTATTTCAGTTGCCTTCTAGTGATCCTTTTTAAAATAAATATTCTGAATTAATTCCTTTCCCAGACACACTGGTTGTGGTGGTTTATTTGACTTGTGTAGCAGCACAACTTGTGCTTTTGGTACCCTTAGATAAAGCAAAGAGTGAGCTGCGTTTCTTAATGCACACTGGTAGGTGCTCGTGTAGACTAGCCTGCCAGGGGGTAGTTGTCTTCTCTTGGCAGAATCTTAATAGCTAATTTAGATGCCCAAAAGGATGTTGGCTTTGTTATGTAAAGGAATGGAAATAAAGGATGAGTTTTATTTTTTCCCTTGCATATTATATTAGAGACAGAATCCCTAGTAAAAGGCCTTCATGCTTAGTAATGCTAGTAATTTCATCCAGCTTTTCCTGAAACCTATTGTAGATTTTCCTCTTATTCCATGGAGAATATATTAATATCTGTTAAGTATTCCTGCATAAGTTTGCTTCCAAAGAGAAAAGATAAGATTTATGCTCTTTTAAGAAATGTGTTTAAGAATTAATACTTTTTCCTAGCCCTTCACTTACTTATCTCTGTGTATTTTTCCTAGATTTTTATTTCTATCATAATTTAGATTCCCTAGTAACAGAGTTTATGTATATTTTTGGATGTGTTTTATCCTAGATGCCGTTGGATCACTGATGGTAGTTTAGTAGACTTCTAAAAAAATCTATCTTTAATATTTTTATTTACATAGAAGGGTACAGCTTAATTTCTCAGGATAAAAGTCATATTGTGGGGCCATAGCTCATAAATTTGGGATTGTAGTGCCAAGGCATTTCCTGTTTTATCAAAACTTTCTCTTCTTCCAGTTAGATGACTAGTTGGATTTTCTTGAGTAACTTTATCCAGTTATCCAGGCAAAAATCAGATCTATTAAGTTGAATTTTTAATATTGGATAGAATTCTATTCTATAGTCTGCCAGTAGATTATATAAGGTCTCTGAATGTGAATTCAGCAGGGACTAGATTATAGTGACATAATGTAATGCCACTTCCAGATCAGGAAAATAATGTTGCATTCCTCCCGTATAACAGCGCACTGCAGTCTCGAGATCTGCCTTTTATTCCAATGCCATGGAATTAAATGTATTAGAAAGCATCTTCTGCTTCACTGCTTACAATCCGTAAGGCTTTCTCATCTGTGGCAGTCAGCTCAAATACATCGTTGGTTCTTCTGAATCTGGGATGTGCCTCCGTTAGGATATCATGATCTTTTTTATGGGAAGAGATTTGTAGCACTTGGAACTGTGTCCAGAGTATATTTGCCTTCCCGAATGCCAGCCTTCAGGGGAGGAGAAGCAGCTCATGCAGCACGTTTCCTTTATCTCTATAAAAGCAGCAGTATAAAATACCTAAATGCTGTCAGGCTTGGCTCTTAGCTTTAGATCAAGCTTGTGAATGACCTCTGTGATAAGGACTCTGTGTGTGTGTGTGTATATTGGCAGGAAGAAGGAATCGTGCAACACGATGGTGCTTTTACATGTTTTTATGTTTTAAATCAGAGAGAAAAGAAAAATGCTACAAAGACTGAAGTTGTGTTAATTGTTTCTATTTATTTTAAAAGTGTTTCTAAATAACTTCCATTTTCTAAGATCAGACCTGAGGGTGTTTAAGTAATTAATAGAAAATGATTATGCAGTGTGCAAGCTCTAGTCTTTCTAGTCATTGATTTTGTGTCCAAGAGGCACATTTGTTAGTGGAGGTGTGGTATTTCTAGTATGAAAATTAAAGCTGACTGGAGGACAGGGCTCAGTTTGATCATGATTTCTTGTCTTGATTAAGTGAGAAGTGAGTGATTGCTCCTGGTTCATGTGGGTTGTTTTCTCACACTGAACTGCTGTTTTGCAGAAGGAGTTTTATAATTCATGTTTGTAGAGTAGGGATGTTTGCAGGGTCTTGGCGATTTCAGACTCCTTCAGAACTCAAAGTATTTGCTCATTAAGTAAAAATTGCATAGATTTAAGGGAAACAATGATTTCTTTTACAAATTTAAGTCTTCTTCTATTATGAGATAAAGACTCTTGTCTTAACAAGTCAGAATAAATTGTGTTTAGAAGAGGAGTAGGCATGTCTCAGTCAAGTATTACTTTGAGCCCACTTTCTTGGCTGTTTTTGATGTTTTTCTTTGGAGAGCTGTATTAAAGGATTTTCCTTTGTTCATTGTTCACTTAACCCATGTAGTTGTTATTTTCTTCTTCCATGTGTAGCTCTTTGTACTTTAAAACATCAAAGTGAAGCCCTTTGGGTATTAATATCGCTACTCTCCTATGTTTATGTTATATTCTGCTTTGGCCAAGACATACATATCTAATTTTAATAACTGAAATAGAAGCTGCTAAAATAGGGCACAGTTCATGCCTTGAATGTTGATTCATATCTAAGTAATGAGTATAAACAAAATAAACGTCATCTTGTTTTTTAGCAGAGGTAGACATCTGTTGCATTCTGAAACTTCAACATACGCAAGTGTCTTCTATAATGCAGCTTTGTGAATGTATAATACTTGGTGAAGGTGGAGCATAAATGAATTTTATAGTTGCTCAACTGTAATTGCTTTTGTGGTTGGTGGTTGTTTTTTTCTGGAGAGGGGTATGGAGTGTCATGGTGGAGTTTTTTGTTTGCTTGGATTTGTTTGTTTAATTATTTAGTTTTTCTCGCTCTCAGGGACTTTCATTCCATGGGCAATTTTGTCTTGAAGAAAAACCAAATGTTGGCATTTTTCTGGCAGATCAGTAAATCACGTATTCGGACAGCTCCTGGACGTGTAGAAATTGAACTCTCCAGTGCTTTGTGACGCATGTTTCCACTAATGCCTACTTATGTCCTCCTTGTTAATCCTTTGGGATGGAGAGCTTTATTTTTATTCCCAAGTAACCACAGGTGTAGTCCGGTTCTTAATAAAGCTCCTGACTTCAAGGGAAATATGATAAAGCCACCTACAAGAAATAAATACCAATCTTGAACAAGGTAATGAAGAACTCTGACTTCATCACTGTCAAAACTTGACAGCCTGACTCATATGTGGGCAGGAGAATTTTCCTGAAGCCTTTAGGGACCTTTACTGTTTGTTCTTTGATAGTCATTACATATCTTGGTATATGTGCACAAATAGAAATCTCAGTTCCTCGCAAAATTGTTTCCCCGATGTCCTTTAAAGGGTCACAACTTTACTGCCTTGTCTGCGAACGGAAGGAAATGTTGTTCCCTTTTCAAAGGGAGTCTTTGTCTACTCTTGTGATCGTGAGGATGTTCCTGCTGAGGTAACTCAAGAGCATTAGGGTCATGCTTTGAACGTTCATCTACTGCAGCTGAATCCTTGAAGCTCGTTTCTTTTTAATACTGATTTCTGTGCTGTGTCATGGGTGTCATACTTTCTCTTCTCTTTTCTCTTCTAGCTACCTCCCTAGGGCATAGTTCCTGTCCCTCTCCATGTACACTCAAGTTCAGACTCTTATAAAGCAGAAAGAGAATCTGAAAGACAAAACCTAGCTGATACCTTGTGTTTGTATTAATTCCTCTCTACTGTTCAGATTACCGTACTGCTTAAAACACAGTGAAAATCCTGGGAAGGTACCTGGTTTATGGACTGAGAACTTCTTGGACAACTCTGCGATCTTGTGCAATTTTAATGCAGTGATAGCATTCCTCTGTAGCCCACCTTTGTGTACTTTTCCCCACTACATATTTACCTTAGGGACTGAGTTATGCTGCCACTCAGACTGTGATATCAGAGTAGAAACAGTACTTTTTTTCAGTACTTTATTGAAGACCTTTTTAGCTCTTTGATATTCATTGTGTTTTATTCCCTCCAGACTGAAAGTAACAGCCTGTTTTGTATTCTTGTACGTGCTCAACACTGAGAGATTTAAAACTTGTTCTTCCAATAGAAGCTTTCTTGAAAGAGTGTGTGTGTGAAGTTGTGCCACTTCAGAAGGTGTGGTGAAAGCCTTTGAAGAGGTAGTAGGGTAAGGAGCATTCAAATCTGACTTCTGCTCCCGTAGACATCCACAGCAGCTTCATGGGCTACTTTGGATACCACCCTCAGGGGCAGAGCAACATTGAGGTGCTGCTGTTGTGAGTGAATCCCACAGCTGGGAGGGGACTGGGATGCTTGGATGGGCTGTGGTCCCATTCAGAGAAAGCATTCATAGGAGCTGCTGCCTTCCAGCTGAGAGGTCGAAGTGCTGTAAGAGGCTGGCTAGACCGAAGCCTAGACCTTAGGTTCAAGTCTTAGTACACTTTAAATCTAGCCTTGCTTATTTGCCAAGCTGGCCTCTTGCAAGGTCTGCTTTCCTTCTTTCTCTGTTAGGTTTGTTACAAACTTTATGGTATTGAGGTCCATTTGGCTCAAAACTCTTTGATTTGTTTATGACAACATCATAGGACTTTGAAAATGCTTGTTGGTTGTGTTGCCTCTGAGTGGCTGAAGTCTCCAACAGGACTTTGTATACTTGATGGAAGAGCTTCTGAAAAGCTAGTGGTACTGCAGATAGGGATACAGCTGTAGGGTTGTCGAACTGCTCTAAACAAGGCAAAATATAAAGATGAAAAGAAAAATGGAAATTAGTTTTTGGTTGCTTGGTTTTCAGAATTTTACCTGTTGTTGTGCCTTTGTGGTTGATTTGGTGGTTCTTGCAATTCCTTTGACTGCAAATTATTTGATAGTTCTGTCACTCTTCTCTGTTACCTTTATTTTTTTGAAAGGGCAAAATTGTTTAATTGTTGGATCCAGGGCTTACAATTTAATTTGACTAATTGTATAAAAAAGTATCTGGTTGGAGTGGGAGCAGATGTGTCCAGAGAGAGAAATAACTGTCTATAAGAAGGGGATGGCTGTTCTCATGCAGTAAGTTTTTCACCCTAGTGTCTGATACTATTTTGCCTGACACCTTGAGAGCAGATATTAGTTTAAATATTTTGTGTAATTTTGGGTTTTTTTTCCCATATTTAGAGTTGTTCCAGACCTTAAGTGTCAGAAGTGGTCTGTACAATGAAACTGCTGCAAAAATACATTGTGCAGTTTTTTCTGCATGTTGATTGTGCTGAGGGTGAGCAAGGGAGACTATTCATAACTCCTCTGACATAATTAATCCGTTATGCAAGGTAAATTCTTACTGTTTCTTTCCCCCTTTCAACAATATATTAGTTGTAGAAGTACTCAGTTGGTAGTTACTGTGTAAAAGTGTCGTGGTTTATATTATGCTGTGCAAGATTAGATTAGCATACAAATTCCATAAAACAAGTAATAGTATTGTTCTAGTACTCGGTTGCCGCAGCGAATGATTCTGGGGGCTGCATTTTATGGCTTAGGCATCTGAAGTGGGAGAACAGGGGGAGATACATGTTCCATTGTGGTTTCCAGAATGCAGTATAATCAGGGTTCGGGTGAGAACAAAATCGGTCACGGCACAAACTTTTATTGAAAAACTGGGGACACTTAGAGACTTGATTGCAGCGCAACTGAAAGTACAACTTTAACATGACGTTGGAGAAAAAAGCATAGGAGGACTGACCTCCTTCCTCTCCTGTATCCCAATCTCTCTTGCCCTTACTCAACATACCTAAATAAAGGTTTTTGAATTAAAGTTAAAGAATTTCTTTTGCTGAGGGAAAGCAAATCAGAGGTTATATTGCACCGAAGCAATTTTCCATAAACTTTGCCTAATGGTTTTCTGAATGCCATTCATTGAACTGTTGACCTCTGCAATGTCATATAACTGCTATTACCAATTATTTGCTTTGCAGGAAAGTATTTAAATTACATGCATGTTTTTGATGTGAAATTCTCATTTTCTGTGTGATGAGAAAGAGTAAAGAGTTGGTCCTCGGTTACTTTCTCAGCATTAGGCCTGAATTTATAGACATCTGTTTCTACCCTTTTTTCCAATCGTTCACCAGCCTGAAAGATCCCACAATTTTTCCTCATGCAAATGTTTCACATACTTCTGAGCATTCTCACTAGCTTCCTTTTACCTCTCTTCATAGTGAACTCTGCACCTTTCCAAATCTTTCTCTGGCAGTTACCAGAGTTTCACTCAGTATTAAAAGTTCAACGAGATTTGGATTTCGTGTTCTAGCTTGAGATTTCCCAGATCTGTTTTACTGATAATGATGAACACTTTATCTCTCTTCTGGCAGCTGTGGAGTACAGTCCTGATGTTTGTTGAAGGACTTACTGCAGTGACTATTCTGTTCCCAGCTGGAGGTAGATTCTGAGTTCCTTTCACAGTGTGCATGTTCATGTGCAGATGTGTTTTCCCAATATACGCTGACCTGCATTTTTCAGCATTAATTTCTTCTGCCTTTTCTATTCCACAGTCGTTTACAAGGATTTCATGCTGAATCATTGATGATGATGAAATAGCTCATGGTGGTCAGTAGCTTTGTGCGGAAGATGAATGTAACCAGATCTCTTTTAGATTTTCTATAAATGAAGGCGCTGTGCAAAGGGATTGTATGAAAAGAGCTGGAAAATTGTGTTGATATTTAAATGTTCATAAGAGTGTCGTTGACTCTTTTTTCTCTTTTTTTTCCTTCTCTGTTCATTCACACTTATATAGTGACCTAAGGCTGACTCTGATGGCTGGTTGAAGTCTAGTGTGTTTTGTCTTTTTCTTGATACAGTTTTGGATAGTAAAACATACAGCATATTCTATAGGTAGCAAGTATTTGGGAAAAGTAGCAGTTCTCAATAGGAAGGAAAGCACGGTTTGTCTTCTGCCTCATTTCCCTTAGTCCCATTGCAACTACTGAAGAACATGGTTTGCTTCCCAGGATTTAAAGAAGAGTCAATTTTTTCTTCTGAGAACTGAATTTGAAGGACACTATCAAGGCTTACTTGGAGGTGCTGGAAGATAGTCCTTGAATGAGGAAAAATAAATGTTTTAACTATTGGTTATTGAGCGATGGCAAAGGCAACTTAAAAGATAAATTTCTTTTAGGATTTTCTGTATATTGTGTGTTTAATACTCTAAAAAATGTGTGACACTGGTGGTAGAATAGATGCATATCAATACAGGCTGGATACCACAAGAGACTTTTCCTGTAAAGCCAATGTACCTGAGAACTGTGGGCGTGTAGCATCAGACTATGTTGCTTACAAAATCCTTCAAAACCTAGGAACAAGTGGATTACTGATTTTGATCCAGATTTCTGAACTGGATGTACTTGAAAATATGTGCTGAATTTATAGGAGTAATAAATTCTAGCAGAACTTGAAACAGTAGAACTTTTTTTGTTTGTAAATGGGGAAGTAGATGGATGGGCCATCTGTGGGTGCAAGCAGGGTAGTAGTTAATGTGATGTAAATCAACCAGCATGCAATTTAATAAAAAAGAAGCCAGGGTTTTTTTGCTCTCTGCAAGTATGAATGCTGCATGAGCTTCCTCGCTCACTTGTCTCTACAGATTGCCTTCTCTGAGACTGAACAAGCAGTGAGCAGAGCTGTTCTGTGGCACTGTTGCTCTCTTAAGGAAGAACAGAAGGAAAAACCTGAAAGTGATACAAATAGTACATTTTTACCTTTGCTGCTTCATCCTGACTTGTGAAATTGGTTTAAAATTCCTTAAACTCTCTCACTTGGTTAATAATGTGTTTTCCAGCACACTAACATTTGTTGTGTTTAAACCTTTGCCAGGACGGGAGCAGTTCCATGGCCTTGGGTCTATGTACTGCAGAGGAGCGGCTGCTGTGATCCTCACGTACGATGTGAACAGCCTCCAAAGCCTGACAGAGCTGGAAGAAAGATTCTTGGCACTGACAGACAGTGCAAGTGCCGACTGCATTTTTGCTATTGTTGGAAATAAAGTTGACCTCAGCGATGACTGTGCTTTACCACTGGATGAAAATAGACCTGAGAAGTCTGGTGCCAGCTGTGGCTCAAAGGTGCGAAAACAAGTCCATGCAGAGGATGCGATTGCACTCTATAAAAAGATACTGAAATACAAAATGCTGGATGAGAAGGATGTTCCAGCAGCTGAGAAAATGTGTTTTGAGACCAGTGCAAAAACAGGATACAAGGTGGACTACCTCTTTGAAACTGTGTTTGACATGGTAGTCCCAATAATCGAACAGCAGAAAGTGGAGGGGCCACCGCAAACCGTAGACATCACAGACTACAAGCCAGCCAAAAGGACAAAATCAGGTTGTTGTGCCTGAACCATCTATGTGACATAAGAAAAGGGGAGGGATTTTTCACTCCAGAAAAATGAGGAGCGAGAACTGCTCGCAGTTCACCAGAAAGGAAAAGTCAAGGAATAAGTGGACTAAAATGGTGTATGGAGAAAAAAAAAAAAAAAAAAAAAAGAAACAAATAAATCTTCTGACCATTAAAGGCTTCTGGGAAGCTCTGTGTATAAAAAAATGGGAATACGAGTGAAATTATGGAGTAAGACTTGCCGGTTTCCATGGGCTCTGAAGACAAATGGTGTGTTATTACAATGGGTAGCAGCAATCATTTGGACAGATTTGAAAGAGTCTGATTTTTAGTGACTTGCCATCTCATGTTGCATGTAAATGATCTGTTTGTGTACTCTTGAAAACTTTCATATGATGATCTTATTTTCCTTTACGATTCTAACTTTGGAAGATTGAACACACGGTACTTTTATATTCTTAAGGAAGAAAAGAAAATCCAGGTGTATTTATATTTGTAGCTAATAAATCAATTGCAATCTTTTTATGTCAGACATGACAGTGTACGATTCAGAAGCTGAACTATTAAAATCACTATGGACATGTACTATTCATTTGGAGACTTTATTAATGTGAATTCTCTTTTCATAGCGGGCTTCCATGTGTTAACAAGCAGTATCCCAGCTCTTGCTGTTCTAATTGCAAATTGCAGGAGGAAGTTTTTTCTTTCCTTCCATTTTTCTCTTGTAATTCTTTTTAATATAGGTCGGTTTTGGGGAAGAAATCAATCTTATTGTGTCTGGATTTTTGTAAAAACCTCTTTCTGGTGCCTGTAGGGATATCATTGTGTTCAGTAACTGAGTTCTGTCTCCTTTCCACTCTTAGTTGTTCTCAGGCAGAGCTGCAGCTTTGATGTTTATCAGCTATGCATGACATTACTACCTGGAGTGGTAATTACATCTACCTGGAGGGAAGTGAAGACTGGTGTTTTCTGATGTGAAACGAGCTAATGCAGGGGGAAGGGAAGAAACTGCCTTTTGTGGAGTAAAAGGCCCATGAAGGAGCAATAATGAGGTACATGATTTCTCTCCTGACTGCAGTAAAAAGGAGTGTCTAACACTTAATACAGCTCCTAGAGTTTCCCAACCCTCTCAGCTGCAAAGAACGTAGGTAGTGACCCAGGAGCTCACACTGAGCTGAGACAGAGTGAAGAACTTCTAGTTTTTAAACACACCCTTGCACACACACCCTGAAACCCCCCCCCATTCCTCCCAAAACCAACCAAGCACTAAACCCCGAAGATGCAGCTTGCATATTTTCAGTTTTGCGAGCTCTTGGGTGGGGACTCCATCTTCCTTTGGATGCCTCTGGTACAGTTTTCTAAAACTAAGGGTTGGTGGTTCTTATGCTTTGTCATTGCCTCTCTCTGTCCCACTCAAATCACAGTTGTTTCATACATAGGGAGACAATTCCTAAATAAATAATAGAGTAAGTTATTACTAAATATATTTAAAGCACTTTTTCTTGGAAGTATGTCCTCTTTAGCAAATTGCTTCAGAGTAGTAACTCTATTTTCTGCTTTCAAGTTAATTCATAGTTCACATGCAGTGGGGAAGAATGGCTTGAGAGAGAAACCACTGAACATTAAATAATTTAATCATAGGTTTGGGTTGGAAGAGACCTTTAAATGTCATCTAGTCTGCTCCCCCATGCATTATTGAGCAGGTAGGTCTTCAACTTAATCAGGTTGCTCAGAGCTCTGTCCCATTGAAACTTGAGTATTTCCAGGGATTGGGGCATCTACCAACTCTCTGGGCATCTTGTTCCAGTGTTTTACCACCCTCATTGTAAAAATGTCTTCCTTATATCTAGTCTGCACCTACCCTTTCATGGTTTAAAATCATTACCCCTTTTCCTATTGCTACAGGCCCTACTAAGGGTTGTAATCTTTTGGGTTTGCTAGTGGCTTGCAGACACCTATGAGTCTGTCAGAGACTAAACAGCACCTGAGCTGTGGTATTTTAAAATGTATATAATTAGAAACCTAGCTATTAACAAAATTCCAGGGTCAGTATGTAGTCTTCCCTCAGGACGGGGAAGAGACAAATAGTTTTTTTGTGACCAAAGGGATCTGCTGACACATCTGTGACAGGTCCAGTGCTGGCTTTCCTGCATCTGTTGACAACGGAACCTGCATCACCCTGATTGCAAGGTATGGTGTTTTGGGAGATGCTTGGGAAATGTACATCTAGAAGGTACAGAACAGGAAAAATATTTGTAAATTTAACATCCAACACTTCTTAAGTTATAAATGTTTGCAATTCAGTTGCACCAGCATTTGCATCATATGAGATCTTAAGTAATTTTTACAGTCTTTCTAAAAGCTCCAACTTCAGTGTTTTCACCAAATGAGATGACACAGGAACCAGTCTTGTGTGCTGCACTTTTGCCCTTAAGGCTACACTTGTCTGGCATGATGTTTGTGGTTTTTAGTGTTGCTGGCTATTGCTCCTTGAGAAATTTCTGGGTTATGATGGGTTGTCAGTGTACCAGCTTCTATGAGGTCATGGGGTTACACGACAAAACCTGGGAAGTTGCATAATACATGGGAGCTATTGATGAGAGCTCAGTTGCCCTGAGCTGGCCCTGTTGTGGTGCTGCTGCTGAGGCCAAGGAAAATCCTCCCTGCCAGGACAGTGAAGGTGGGTGAAAGCATGGACGAAGGACTCTGCCTGCCCTGCCAGGGAGGGGGAACTAATTTTACAAGCATTTATTTCCCCTGCCCCCCTCTCTGTTATGTCTGGATTATGTGAAGTTGATTATATAGTGAAATAAAAGAGGTGCTATTTTTGGCCATGCTGGGTGAATGTGAGCTACAGGCCAGCCACTGCCTGAGGTGATGGCTGAGCCAGGCTGACCCATGGGGAAGGATCTGTGCCAGAGTAGTTGGGAAGGATCCATCCTGCTTTCTGCCCCTCACTGGCACTGAGGGTGCAAGACTGAGGTTGCCATGGGCCCTTGACAATCCCAAAGGGGCTTCAAGTCTTGTGGGGGCCACAAAAGGAGCCAGAACCTCCTCTGCCGGTGCCCATAGGGCTGGCAGAGCTTTTGAGCCACTTAGTTATATCCTTGCCCATGTCATGGTGGGAAGCACTCCTGCCTGTTTTTGCTTCTCTGTTCATGAGTCATGGGGTGCAGTGATGTTGCTTCTTTCTCTTGTCTAGTAGGGTTTAACTGCTGTGTGCTGAACAGCTGCAGGGCCAGGTGCCCACTCCCCCTCACTGGGGCTGGGTGGCTGTGTCCGGGGGTGCCACTGGTCCCCGTGTGGTAACAGGGGCAGCTGCTGCCTGCACTGCCGTGCTGTTGACATATTGGCAGTGACCCCTCAGCCTCTCCACTGGCAACAATCTCACACCTCCTGTGCCAAGGCCATGTTTACTGCTTGCTGTTTGCTAATTTTCTATTTCTGGCAGCCATGGACAAGCACAGTCATGTAGGGTGTGAACACACTCTGCTCATTTGGTCAATACACTCTGAGGGAATAATTGGGGTCAACTCACGTCACTATGTTGACTTCACTATATCTGTGTTGATATACTAATGCACCCTTACCTATTAGAAAGGGAATATAATCTCATTTACCTTCTCCAGGCTCAGCAGCACGTTATACTTCAGCATGGTTTCAAACACAAAAGTGTAGGAAGCATACACCATGCTTTGAAGCAAAAGATTGGGTCAAACCAAGGCAAAACATTTGTGTTTTATTACATCCCAGGCTGGAGCACTATAGTTCAGTAAAATTATTGTTTTGTTTTGCTGTAGATGAGTTTTTCCTGTATAAAGATGTTTTAGCTTCCTGAAAGTGGGTTCTACAATCATAACTGTGGAATGGCTTGGGTTGGACGGGATCTTCAAGAATCATCTAGTTCTAACCCTCTGGCCATGGGCAGGGACACCTGCCACTTGACCAGGTTGCTCAAAGCCCCATCCAGCCTGGCTTTCAACACTCCTGGGGACGGGACATCCACAGCTTCTCTGTGCAACCTGCTCCAGTGTCTCACCACCCTCACAGTAAAAAACGCCCTCCTTCTGCCCAATCTAAACTAAGCCTCTTTCAGTTTAAAACGGCTGCCGTCTGCCCTGTCACTACAGGTCTTGTTAAGTCTCCTTTAGTCACTTCGAGGCTGCTCTAAGTTCTCCCCAGAGTCTTCTCTTTTTCAGCTGAACAACCCCAACTATCAGCCTGTCTTTATAGGAGAGAAGGTAAACTTGCAGGTAAGAGGCCATTTGACAAGTCAATCTCCTTCCATGCAGTTCTCTGGATTAGCTCACCAGGTGAAATCCTCTGTCTGCTGTGAGTGTTCCACGTGTTTGTGTGCACGAGCTCCCTCCACTTCTCAGAGATGTGATTGCGCAGGCTTTGGAGAAACCCAGCTGTGAGTACACAGACCTGAAGCACATGACGTACACAAAGTACAGAAGCTCAAGCCTGCTTAGCACCCTGTGGGTTTGGTGGTTGGTTTGTTTTTTCCCTGCACTATGCTGATATATTCCACTTAATGCTGTGTGGGGACCACTCTGAACAAACTTGTTAAGAACAGCTTATTGAGTCAGAAAATGAAGAGGCAGAGCAACTGTTGGTGGAAGAACTATATGCTAAAGTTTTATGTGCAAAAGCAATGAGCTTCGTAGGAAGATTAGGCAGTATTAGCCATGAAAATCCAAATAGTTTGCTGCTGTTGTTGACAGGATCAGTTTTTACAGATTTGTATAACCTTGAGTTCTCTTAAAACACTGAATGTGCTGCATTGCCAGAGTGGCATGCTATACAACTCACAAGTGATAGTTTTGTGATCAGCCCACAACCACTGATGTCTAGCAATATGTGGAAGAGACAAGTTGTCTATTCTTGGGTATTTGTTACTGCCACATTTAATTTAAGAGAATTGGCAAATATGGAATCGATTTAGCTCATGTTGTCAGCAATGTTTTCAGTACTAAGAGTTTTATTTAGCTGAAATAAATAATAGTGTGATAAGTTTGTTCAGGGGCTGTCTGTCAGAGCTACAACATGGTCAGAGAGCTCATTTAAAGCTCAGGTAATTTCTCTGTTTATGGATATATCTAATTATATGAGCAACTAATCTAGGTTGGACAGTGTGCTGGGTAAGTACCTGAAGGCAGCCTACTGGAAAGATGGACAGGGACTTTTTCCAAGGGCATGTAGTGCCAGAAGGGGGAATGATTGCGAATTGAGAGTAGGTTTAGATTAGATATTAAGAAAAAATTCTTTACTGTAAAGGTGGTGATGCATTGGAACAGGTTGCCCAGAGAAGCTGTGGGTGCCCCATCCCTGGAAGTGTTTAAGGCCAGGTTGGATGTCACTCTGAGCAATCTGGTCTAGTGAAAGACGTCCCTGTCCAAAGGCAGAGGGCTTAGAACGAGATGATTTTTATGGTCCCTTCAAATTCAAACCATTCTATGATTCCAGAACTTTAACTTAATTTATCTGGTTTTTTTTGTGGAGGTAACACTTGTCAAGTCTGGTAAATGTTGGTTTCCTGAACATTGTAGAGCATGAATAATAGGTTGTTTTAATCTGCAGTGTCAAAATTTATTTGTTTTAATAGTTCTAACAACAGATTAAATACTATTTTAGTTGTTCAGCTTAAGTAAGTTATTTTAGACACAGCTTCCCTCCTAGATATTTTTAAGTGCCATGAAATAAGTGTATTGTGGTAGAAGAGTTTGAGTTTCAGTGGGAGGAGTTTTCTGAGAGTGCTTTTCTAATTCCTTAGTGCAAACAAAGTATTTCAACAGAGCAGTCCATATGCATTGTATGGAAAAACACAGTTTACAAAATAGAAATCACCAACAAATAGAGATGTAGAAAAAACCAGGTTTTATTTATGATACAGTGAGGTTGGAATGTAATAATAAAAGCCAAGAAGCACCTGAAGCAGGAGTGAGGTGAGTTACTGAAAAATCAACTGTCATTGCTGTAAATGTTAATCAGATTATGTGAACATGAAATTTGGAGCTGATTCTTTTTTCCCTCCTCTTTTGCAGTGCTGACAGACAACTTTGGGCTAAAATGCTTCTTTCTACAGAAGGAAAGAGCTAGCCATTCTGACAATTATCAAGCCTTTCTCATCAGGAAAAGATGGTGCCAAATAAATGCTTTGCTTCCCTCCACTTTGCTTTTGCAAGGATGACTGTGTGCAGGTTGGGTTGGTAGCCGTCCCATTGCCACATGTCCCCAGCTGCCAGGACAGCACGCCTTCAGAGAGCCAGCTGGCAGGGCTGCAAGCTCTGTGTTTGAGGGTCATGTGGCATTGAGCAATCCTGCACACCCTACCCTGTGTGCTGCTCCAACACCATGTGGCTAAAGCCTGTTTGTGATGAGTGGCTTGATTTCTGAGGGGAAAAGGTGTAATGCAAAAACCAATTGCTGCTGCTGTGTGGGTGGTGTGACCCAGGAAATGTCCACAGCACGGTAGAGCAAGGGATCTTGTGGCTTGGGGTATGTCTAGGAAAAACCCCATCAAGCTCATAAAATAAAATGCTAATCTTCATCATGTAGACTTCTAACCAAATTGAAAGAATTGCATTTTGTGTTTACTGTTTTTGGAAGCCTGTGGGCTTTGTTACTGGCAGTGGTTAAGTGCTAAAGCATGGTGAGGCTTGAAAAAAATAAAAAGATTGTGTTGGGTGTGTTTGAAATGCTCAAGCACAAAATACTGAAATTTAAGTTAGGTTTCAATGCTGGATGTGAGCATTTTGGACCACAGTATATTTTCAGTATTTTGCAGCAATTTAGGACTTAGATCACCCTGTGTTAATTTGTGGAACTGCAGCTGTTAGTGTTTACTGTTGTGACAAATACAGTAAATAGAAAGATACATATATTCTCTTCAGGTAAATGCAGTGGGTATCTGACCAAGGAAACCTTTTATTACTGAAGTTTTTTTGGTATTTCAAAGCTGCAAATATTTCTATCATTTGGCAAATGATGTAATATTAGACTAGCAAAAAATGTGTATATATACTGCATACTGGGAGAACACAGCACTAGATCTGTTAGACTTAATTTGTGTAATACTTAATTTGCTTTTACAGACATTTAAAAAATTAATTTCCATTCAGCTTTTGAGGTAATAAGTTAAAAAAAGCACCAACATGATTTATTCAATTGTCTAACCACCACAGAAGGCTCCACTATATAAGAACTACATGATAAGGCGGTTCCTTATACTGTGAGAGACTTCTATAAGTTTTTCATACAGACTTGACATCTGCTGATATGGCTTCGGATGAGTCCTGCCTTGAGTGTGTCTCCCGAGGGCTTGCTTTGGAAGGGTTGGTCGATCGTGGTGAGCCAGAAGCTGTATTTGTTTGCAAAGTAGTGACAGGTTCCGCGTGCGCCGTTGCATTCGATGAAAGGAGTCGCCCTGAAATCTTCCAGGCAGCTCCCAGGAGAAACCAGCGACTGTCCTCCACCTTCATCACCAGCAGCAGTGTGCTAAGGGGGACAAGAAGGGCAGTGTTCAGAGTGCAGCCTCAGGCAATGCTCTTATAAATTTACATGTGTAAAAAGAGACAAACCACTAGAATTGCTCCTAATTCTTATCTCCAGAGCAGAAAGTTGGCCAGTCCTGCAGCTGTGTAAGGGTATGGCTATGCTATGACTATAAAAAGCAGCTAGCCCGTATGTTGATGCCTCTTTAAAATCTTCTAACAAACCTTTTCTATAGTTAAGATTTTCACTGTTGGAAGTCTTAGAATGGGAGAATCATTTTGGTGGAAAGGGCCCACTGGAGGTCACTTCTGCCAGTTCCCTGCTCAAAGTTGCCCTCAGTTGCTCCAAGGAGCTGTTGAGTTGTTAATTCCTCTAAGGATGGACTTCACACAACCTCCCTGGGCAACTTGCTCCTCTGTTTTATTACCCTCACGAAGAACAACTTTCCACCATATATCTAATTTGAATTTCCCAAATTATAAAGTCTGTCTTACTCAGCATTGCATGAGGAGCACTGTGGAAACAGAATTAGCTTCTATACAATGACTAGTTCCCTTTATGACATGTTTTTTGACTGCAAATTACACCAAAACCATGTATCTTTACACTACTCAACTGTTGCCTTTGAAAGGTTCTGTGATAATGAACTGAATGTTGCTTTTCTTCTGTCAAAGGCATTACTTACAAAATGGGCATTTTCTCTGTCCCTTTAAGAGCTGTACAGCTGTATTTTTAAGTTATACTGTTGAATTTTTGTTAGGAACGGAAAGAATCTGCAATCTAAAAGAAAGCAGCTGGAAAATAAAGTTCTTACACAGTTTTGTAAATGTAGGGAATGTAAGAGGCAGCATAAATTATTACAACTTTGAGGCCTCTGCAGTTGGAGCTGGAAAGCAGATAGTAAAAACTGCTCATGCTATTTGAGCCCTGGCTTGGGAGTAGCCCTGCTTGGCAACCTCAGGATGAGCACTGGCATTCCATGCTTGGTCTGCAAGCTCCAACTCTATGCCTATAACATCGCTTCTGATATTGACTATGGCTTTTTATCTTTCTGCAATGCTTACTCGTATAGGATGTATGATAGTGGAGTGCCCTCGCTACATGAAATCTTACTGACTTCTCTGGCTGTTTGGGCAGAGTCTGTGCTGACTGAGGATTGTACCTTACTCAGGGGGAAGGAGGTGACAAATTCAAGCCAAGGAATTAAAACAGTATGTACTCTGAGAAAACCACAAGTGTGCTCCACTTCTTCCACAGTTGCCTGAGAAGCAAAAATGCGTACACCAACCACTTCATTTGCTCCACAAGCTAGCTGGGAAAATGGGAATTCTTCTCACAGTGCTGACAGAGTTTGTCCTGGCAAAAAGTTCTTACTAAGGTGACAACTTCGCTCTTAACAACGCTCAGTGTTTACATGGGGCTTTGCAAATATTTAATTAATTCCTGGCATTCTTTTCAAGTAACTGTGAGATTGGTATCAGGGCTTTTTACAGAAGCAAAAAAAAAGGTCAGGCACAGGGATGGTAAAAAATTTGACCTACTCTCTCAAAATGTGGGGGTTTTTTCCTAACTAATTTTGGCTTTGCCTTTATCTTATTTTCTGAAAAATTTAAGTTTTTGGCTTTTGACATATAAATGGTTTGTGGGTAAGATTGACTATTGTTCTTTTATGCTGTCTTCTGCCACAGAAATCTTATTTTTTTTCCAACACTATTTACTTCAGGATTCAGCCCAGTCTTCAATAAGTTAATAACATTGGCATGCTGCTGCAGGTTTTGACTCTTGTGTTCATCAAGCATGTCAGAAAAATTAGCATCTGTCAGACCATTCACTAACATTTTAGCTGCTCTTTACCATGTTAAGCCCCCCAGCACTCATATGATCCCTCTGTACAGTCTTGCCAAAAAAAGGTCAGGCCCTTCAGCAGTGTGTTCAGCTGCACACCCAGCACTAGGTTTTTCTGGAACATCCCATTTCCTAATTATAAGATCACAAGATCAAAGAGATCCTGTAAACAATGGGATGTACAGCTGAGCTCTTATTGCCATTAGAGATACAACACTGAAATTCAATTTTAAAAACAACCAGAGGCTGTCTCTCTTTCCAGAATAAGGGAAAGACCTTAGCTTCAAAATATTCAACCAAAAGCCAATGATTTTTAAATTTTGAAAAGAAAGGGAAAAGTGTGTTGTTGCTTTTGCTCTTTTTTTCCCTAGATCAGCTTCTTAGTTGTGATGTGTATAAGTAACTCCAAATCTTTAGCTGTGAAAATGCTTTGTAGGCTACTGTTGCACCTCAGTGTAATTTTATTTGCTAAGTCTCAGCTGTCCTTTTGTCCTATTCTGAAGTGCTATTTTGTACATAAAGTAAGGTCTCCAGATGCTATTCGGACAAGAGACAATTTTCTCTGAAGTTCACAGAAACTTTCATCTTCCTCTTCTGCTTCCTAGAAATTGCTTTTGTAGTTCCCTGGTTCCCCAGTATGATGCATAGTTTTGGTCTTGCTGGCTCTAAAGTGGAGCAGCCTTACTAGTACCTAACACTCAAATTTAAAACCCACTGCTGCACGAAATGTGACACTGGAGACCAAATACCATAAGGAAGGAATATCCGATCCACAAACTGCGCCAGCCTTCAGGGCAGTGAGGAATAGAAGCTTCTTGGCTGTGGACAGCAATTGCCACAGCTGGGGCCTCACAAACTGAGCAGCGACTGATATATGGCTTAATGTCTTCTTCTGCCACGGGCATCATTGGAAGAGGTGCTGTAGTTGAGAGCCAGTAGGATTTATCATTTCGACTTGCATAATAACAAATATCCCCGGGGTTACAGTAGAGGAATGGCATGGTGCTAAAACGAGACAAACATGAGCCAGCCAGCCCTGTTAAAAAAGAAGAAGAAAAAAGCAATCATTCTCACAGAAGACAATGCACATTTTCAGTTTCCTGCTCTTTCCCAAGGACCTGTCAGGAAAACCCTGTGGTCCAGAATGTTTTGTTGGCTTTACAGGTTCCCTTGAACAACACTAATGAGGAGCTCTCTCCGGGGCACTCTATGAAGACACGCTGTTTTTATATTCTTGTTTTGGTGCTTCCTAAGCCCGTTTGCTGTAGTCCCAGCTTTTGGAGTTGAGGCTGCTGCCAGCAATATTTGTACATACCTAGATCCTGGTTGTGTGCTTTCTCTTGTCCTTCAAAATACAGTAGGCTGTATCCACTCCAGAGTTTGTTCATGCCAACTGGGCACATTGGCTCTTGGTCGGACTGGCTGTGCTTCACCAGCAGGTAGCCCATGCTGACACTGCGACCCGGCATGCCCGGTGGCCCAGGGCTACCAGGGCGGCCTGGCTGACCTTAAAAGAGGGCAGAAAAGAAAGAATCCAACTGAGCTTGTGCTCCTGCAAATGATCTGGTGCTAGCTGATATTCCAGCTAAGCTGCTGATGAACAGCTTAATTGGACGATGCTTTTTCTTTATGGTAAGTTATTGTTAGAAGAGCTGCAGTTCTAGGATTGTAACAGTTGCTTTTGAAGTAGATTGGTGCTGGATCAGGCTCCCCGGTTTCTAAGATGATGTATTTCACATCAGAACTACGGAAAGTCACAAATAAAGTTCTGTACAATACAGATGAGCATATTTTTCCTTTAAAATATTTTCTTAGTCCAAGATTAACCAATGGTTGTTGGACTTCTTGCATTTGATTCATACACTTGAAACTATGCTCTGCAAATACCTTTTACTCTGGATGCTTAGCTAACTAAGACAGTAATAGTTCTGCTCTTTGATTTGATAAGGACACAGGTATTTCTTTTACAAATACATTCCCTTAAACTTTATCTATCCAAGTATCACCTACCCAGCCATTCATCTCCATGAACATAACTTAGTTAAACACTACACTGAAAATACTTAAAGAGAATAAATACACTCAGATCAAAACAAACTCATGAGTGGACTGACATCTACAGCTATCAAAATTTATCCTGAAAATATTGCTCTAAGGTAACTGTTAACAGTTAATTAGTTGTCCCTTGTGAAGTATCTATGAAGACAGAAACTCTCCTCCTCTCCCTTCCCTCCCCTCCTCTACCTTCCTCTTGCTCCCCAACCCATCCTCTCGCCCCCTCCTCTCCTTTCCTTCCAGTGAGGTAGTAACTACAGAGCAATTTAGTGCAGAGAAATTGGAAAGAGGGAAGAAGTGCTGTGTGATATCTCTTACCTTCAAATCCCACCGGACCCTGAAATCCCATTCCTCCTTTTTCCCCTCTGGAGCCAGGAGGAGCTGGAATGCCACCCCTGCCCTGGAGTCCTGGCTCTCCAGGTGAGCCTCTGAAACCTTACACAACAATGTTTGTAAGCACGATGACTGCAGACATATCAACATGCCCATCCCACTGTGTTAACATGTGTTCTGCTTGTGTTTGTTTGGTCCTGTCTGCCAGGTTTATTAATTTGCACTGAAGACAAGATCCTATAGTACTTGCTCAGTCAAAAAGCACTAAGTTCATTGGAAAAGGTTGCTGGGATCAAGACTACATGAGCCCCACAACCCTAATCCTTCACTCGTGGCACCACTTATCTCTGATGAGGCTCATGGCAAAAGGTGCACTGTATCAGATCCACATGTCACTAAGGCTACGTTATTCCCCGAGTTGACAGCATTCCCCCAAGGATGTGCATTTTTCCACCAAAGACGTTCAGTCTTGATTTGCATGAGATCCATATCTGATGTTGCTTTGGCTATGTGAGCGTTGGCAAAGTTTTCTCCTGTTTTGCTTATGTTCTGAATGCTAGGAGGAGGAAGAAAGCTGAAGCCCCAGCTTTGGAAGACTAAAAATTGGCTCTCCTTTCTGGCTTACAGACATTTAAGTAGAAGAGCATCAAGGCAGTGCTCTGGTGGTCTCACTCTGCTAAAGGGAACAGCTTTCAGTCTGAAAGTGCGATTCCTACCTGGATCTCCTGGTGGGCCCTGAGGTCCCATATCTCCAGGGCTTCCCTGAGGTCCTATATTTCCACGGGGACCTGGTGAACCTTGCTCAGCAACCAGCCTTGGAGGAAGAGGGGGCAGCCCAGGTGAGCCTGGAGGTCCCTGGAAGCCTGTCATGAGAAGCAAGATGAGATAGTTTGATTAAAAAAACCACCAACCACCCTATATTTTTCCTTAATGTACTTTCATCCAGAGATATGTTGTTCTCACTTGACTGCATATGTATGAAAGCAACTCACCAACTTGGGTATAGCAGCTACATTATATTGGGGAAATATGTGTGGGTATGGGATGCCTAAGGTGAGACAATCTCCAAGTATGGGATCATCTCCAAGAGATTGTCTTCACTTGGACTGTACACTGATAAGCAGAAGGAAATTAATGATGCTACTGCTCCCTCATTTATGACACAAGAAGCTGGGAGGTTCCCCCCAAACAGCCACAGCTCTCTGAGGTGCAGCATCATCTTTTTGTGGGCTTCGAGTGACACAAACACAGGATGGTATAGATGGACTGATGGATTTTAAAGCTCTCTTTAAATATTCAGTATGTCTACTCTGGAGGATTAATTTAGACAATAAGTCCTTTTTATTAACCCCAAAAGTGGCTGTGATTTTGGAGTTGGCACCTCATACAAATTAAATTCATAAAGGCAAAACATTGACTACTCATGTTAAATTCAGGCATCTGTCCTCTGGCATTTCCCAGGATTCACACAGTCATGCAGGATGGACTCTGGAGGTCACACAGCCCAACCTCCTGCTCAAAGCAGGGCCAGTTAGATCAGCTCTGTGGAACTGCACAATGAGTGGTTTTGAAGAGAGTCACACGTCTGACTGCATGCACTTACCAGTTACTCCTCTATCTCCCTTGGGTCCAATAGGTCCCAGATCACCTGGAAATCCTACTGTGCCCATAAAGCCGATGACACCTTGTTCACCCTTACGACCTTTAATGCAAAATGACAAGTGGCATTATTGCATTTCAGCACAAATCAAGTGAGTGCAAAAGCCATGGTATTAAAGCTGCTGTAGCATAGAAGGCTCCCCTGCTTCCTGCCAAGATCAGCATTTCCCATCCTTACCTCTTGGTCCAGGGAATCCAGGCAGGCCAGGTCTTCCTGCTGGTCCAGGATCACCTCTACTTCCTTTTGGGCCAATTTCTCCAGTCCTACCTGTTTGTCCACTTTCTCCTTTGCTTCCTGGTGGAGCAGGTATTCCAGGCTGCCCCTGTGGTCCTGGATAGCCTGTTTACAGGACATATAGATTGTAATCTGTCTATACTTAACACCTGGGCAGAGAGGAAAGTAACAGAACTATCTAACTGTATCCCATCAGGTTCTATTTCCTCAATTTAAGCAGGGGACAGACTTATTCAGCACTCCTGCTCCTGCTCTCAGGCTGGCATAGCCTTCTGCAGCAGTGGCAGAGGAATTAGAGCATGAAGCTCCCACAAAACAGCATTATCTCAACCAAGATTTCTGCAGAAATAGGGTGCCTGCTGAGATACAGCCTTCAATGAACTATTCCTTCACCAGCAAATGCCCCACTTCACTAGGTTTCTCCTTGCTTCATCCCAAATTATCCAAGTAGCTAGAGAGAAATCAGAGAGCAGCAAGTTCCTGACTCAGAGCCAAGGACTTACTGTTCTGTGTATCTTAGTGCTTCAGTTGAACATCTGGAACCAAGTAAGTACTTCATGCTGTCTTGGGAATTATGGGAACAGCTTCTTTTTCTAGAATTGCATATTGCTGAAGCTAAACCTGGCAGGTTTCTCTTCAGTTACCTCTGCTGCTTACAAGACATTTGGACCTCGTTTCTGAGGAGAGAGTGACTTACTAACTTGGGTTTCGAGTGGGGCATCTCTTGTGCTGCCTTTTGAAGCTGAATCACATGAGGATATGAATGCAAGATGTATATGGCAAAGTAAGAGTGAGCCACACTTGTCTCACCATTTTGGCTGGGATATGGTGTTCTTGTTTCCACTCTCCTGACTGCTAGGAGAGTTGGAATCAGGATGCAGAGTCAGGCCAACTAACATTCAACTTGGAAGCCTAGGTATTTTGTTGGTTTTCAGCTGGTTTGTCTGTTCTAAGTTTTTGCTGAGTTTACATAAAAATTTCCATCCATCATATAAAGATGTTAGTGGAACAACTTCTGCTACAAGCTCTTCACAGTGGCACCGCACTTTGAAATGATCGTGCAGTCCAATAAGCAACAGGTGTTTTTAAGAGGGAAGAGCTAATGCTTTCCAATGTAATTTAGCTTGCATGGTCATTTCACATAGTAGAATTTTGCAAATGATTAAGGCAATAATTAATAGACTTGCAAGTCTGCCATAGACTTCAGATTTTAGAGTAGTAGATTAGCATAATGCTTCTGAAAGTTGTTAATGGAACTCTGGATTATTTAATCTGTTATTTGCATGAAAATCAAACCTTTCCCTCAGGACAACCTGGAGGAACTGCCTTTTGCTTTCAAAAGGTCTCTATTATCTGATGTACCATTAGTTCTGCCCAACAATTTTAGTGTTGTGTTTAGTAGGGCTACTTTACTGAATCCAGACAGAAGTAACAGTGACTGCTGTTGCATGAATTACCTGGCACTCCATCTAGACCTGGGGAGCCTCTATCACCAGGATATCCTGATATATTTGAAATCCCAGGAGGCCCTGGAAATCCTTCCTGCCCAGGAATACCAAAGGGTCCTGGGACTCCTGAAAGGAAGAGAAGAAATAATCAGTACTGCAAGGAAAATGCACAATTACAATTAAAAGGACTCACCTGAGACTAAGGAGTAGGATTTGCAAAACACAAAACACCTGTAGTTCCCACTGACTTTTGTTTTATTTTTTCAGATGATACCGTGGAAGTTTTTTTTTTAAAGAACCAAACAGTAGTTCCCTGCCAAAGCTCTCTGGGTAGCTAATTACATCTCACTGTGTGGAATACTAATAATCTTCTGTCTGCCAGGTAAAATATTATTTCAAGATAGGAAGTACTCAAAATATCCTAGGTATATTGAAGCAGGCAGGAAAGCAGCTTTGTTCCTCTGTGCCTGCAGAGTCAGGGCTCACACTTAGCATTTTTTGGGGTCAGTTAAAACCAAGAGTTCAAATCTAAGAAGTTCTCTACAGATGAAAAATTGTTAAACGGCCAAAAATCTATATAACAGTTTATTTTTTTAAGTAAATTGAAGTTGTCAGGAAGTCAACCTTCTGTTTATAGTTGTGACAAATAAACATGAATGAGGTAGACTGTTTTTTTCTAATGCTTGATAATAAATCTCTGAATGGTGTTTGAGGTGGCACAGCATGTTAGGAACAATAAAGTGTAACACTAAAGAATAGGAATGAGCCATTGAACCAAGCAGGCAAAAGCAGTAAGGTTTTATACTATGTCAGTCCTTAATCTTTTCAAAGCCAAAATGTTGGAAAAATTAAAAAAAAAAAAAAACCACAAAAAACCTGTAATTAGTTTATTTGTTCATAACATCAGTCTGGTGGCTTCTTGATGGACAAAAACCAGGTGGTGATCCATGCTGAGATGAGCACAGCCTGTTACATCACAGTGGGTTGGAGCTTACTCTGCACAAGGGATAGATGGCACCAGCAAAGTCCCCAAAGTGTCAGCAGGACCATCACGCATTGACAGACAAGACAGCTTTCAGGAGAAAGTAAATATGGACAGGTTTGCAACAAAAAGAGAGGGGGGTCACGCGTTTGTGTAACCAAAGCTTCCTTAAAAATATTTGAGGAGCTGATGGCTGAGAGTAGCCTCCGGCATTTGCAGCCTGCTGAGCCCAGTGGGTACTACAAGATGTTGCTACTGTGGGGAAGGACCCAGGCTGTCCAGCACTGGGGAATGCACACTGCTGTTTCTGAGCAAGGGCTGGCTGAACTGCAGCACAAACTCCAAACAGTGACCTTCCCAACTTCGGGAGTTCTAATCAACTGTCTACACCAGACTGTATTTTGTGACATCTCTAACACCCACAGATGAAACAAATAACAGATGGATCCCATTCTCTGGAATACAAACCTGGAACACCTCTGTCTCCCTTCTGGCCCGGAGGTCCTCGGCTGCCTTCTACTCTGCTTGGCTCCCCTGCTTCTCCTTTGTCACCCACTGTGCCTGGGAAACCCGCAGAGCCGTACCCATCTGGGCCTGTTGAGTTGTTCAGAATAAAGAGGAAAGCTGAAATGTTTCTGCATATAACAATGCATGCTAAGGTACATGTACAGAGCATGCGGATTTACAAAATATATGAGTCTGTAATGGCTCATGGAAAAAGAGGCTCATGATGAGAAAAAAGGCCTTGAGGTTTTAACTTTATCAGAAGAAAGAAGTTATGATTTGAAGTTGTGTTCTAATCCACCTGTGGGGTAGCACATAGTGTATGACGTTGTTTTCCAGAACCCACAGTAATGAGGCACATTCCGAAGCTTTGGAGGACACAGTTAAGAAAGCTGCCTTGCAAAGATCTCACCAACCAAAACCGAAGCCAACAGAATGTTGTGCCTGTGAACAGGCAGAGTAACAGCCTCACTTACCTGGTGATCCTGGTAAGCCCTTAGTGCCTGGTAAACCATGCAGTCCACTGATTCCCCTTAAGCCAGGCTGGCCTGTTTTAAAATGACATTCATGATTATCATAATACTTTCTATTAGTCTGTATATATTCCTGGGCAAAAAAAAAAAAAATTAAATGCTTGAATAAATGCTATTCTGTGTTAAAATATGGGATATTATATGCAAATTATTTAGTTACCGTAAGTTTATTATGAAATACACCACACTACGGTTTTGTGATTGGCGAATTTTGTTATTATCCAATAAACTCATTACTCCAGAGATACTTTTTTAAATATCTCTGATCCATCTGGTAGCATGCCATTAGTTCCAGTCTTGCTGCCATAGTTTTTTTAATACCTATTTAGTTTTCCAAAATCCTCAAGCCAAGACAATTATGACATAATTGTAGACTCTAAATGTGGCTATAATAAAGCTGTCTTCAGGAGCAATTCACTCTGTGTCATTTAAAAAACCCCAACAAAACCCTAGCAAAATGTCTAATAGCTGCTGTTACTATTGTTACAGGTAAAATTTATTCCATCTATTTGTACCTGTCAAAGTGGTAAGTATGATGTTAAAGCTACACAATGGCCAGAGCTTTGGAGGACTATTCAGTCTCAGAAAAATAAGTGTCTGTCTGCCTCTCTTCACTATCTAAAAAGGCAGTCTTCATAACTGTATTAGCTTAGCTTTGATGCAGATTCAGATAGAAGAATCTTACTAAAAGCAGGGTGATTTCTGGCCATAAGATAGAAAAAAATCTGCTAACTTAATATATTAAGGAATTAAGTGGCAACCGTTGAGATTCTGTATCCTGTGATACAAACAGCCTAATTTTAAATTATCACCTGCATTTCGATAGCACAATTCTGTCTAAGCCATAAGTCACTTATTCTTGAAACCAGATATTGAATCAGTTAACAGCTTTTGGTGATTATGCAGGACAAATATGTTGCTTGCTATCTAATGCCACATTATAATATTCTCATATTGCATATTACTACACTTTCTGCATATTTAATAATTTTTTATTGTTTTTTCTTTCTAGCTGACACGAAAAATGAAAATGTTTCCCTGAAAACTGCTTTCCTAGTTGAAGAGGTCGTGAACAGTTAAAATGAGCTGAGAAGACACCAGAAGCCATAAACCAGCAACTACGTGTGTCTTTGTTAATGCACCTGGACTTTGAGAGGAATAAATGTTTTATCAGAGGAAACTCTGCCACTCTGCACTGCAAAAACCCCCTTTCTTCTTCTTCACCCCAAAGGAACATTCGCAAGTGCTCACACAGAAATGACTGAATAGCTGAATACCTGCTTGTCCTGGTAAGCCAGGCCAGCCGGGAGTTCCCTTTTCACCTTGAAATCCAGGCGTCCCAGGGCTTCCTTGCTGCCCTGGGGGGCCAACCAGTCCCGGCAAACCTGTGTGACAACAATGAATCATTGCTCATGAGTGTCCTTAAAACCAACAGCCAAAACATGGACTTGTGCTACTTTCATTCTCCCAGGCAGCAAAAAAAAGACTTTCCCTTCCTAATGTCATTGCATGACACTGCAGTGCTCATCCAAGTGGAAGAAAACTAAAGAGAGCACAGGTAGGAGACATGAAGTATAAAAGAACAACTCATTACAAACTTCAGGTTTCTGAGAACCTCAGAAAGACAGTGGGCTCCTCCTGTTAAAACGATAACTTGGACTTCTATTGCCAGTTACAATTAGTGATTACATTGCTGTGCATATCACTTTCCCCTTCTGCCGCACCTGTTTTGCCTTTCCCACTGAGAAGCTGATCAGATAAGAACTGTTTCCCAGTGAGGCACCTATGGAAACTCTTCCAGTCTTGGCTGGAAAGAGCATGTTCTGAAAGAGCATTTCCATGATCCTCCTGCAATAAGATGTGTTCTTTAGCATGAGAGTATGATCCAGCCACAGCTGAACCTGACTTGGCTTCTCTTGTACAGCTGGCCAATGAGCCTGGCTTGAAGGCTCTGTAACTGTGTCCTGGGGGACACTGACTTCATTTATGGCAGAAAAGGTCATTGAAAAGCCCACTCCTTGTAGTATTGAGACAACATTAGAATACCGGGGTATGCCAGCAATACAACACTTTGACTGGACACATGGTTGCTATAAAAAAGGAAAAACTGGTATGAAGCAGAGCTAGGTTTTTGCAATTTCCTCTTAACTTCTGCTGTGAGTTCCACATCCTTGTCAATGCTCTTCACCAGTTTACAGAATCATGAACATATTAAAAAACCTAATGACTTTCTTTTGATGGAAAGAGTATTTTTCTTTTTCCTCTTAAACAATGTTATTCTTTGGAGTGTTAAAAAGAATATTTTACCTTCCTGTCCCACAGAGCCAGGGACACCCTGTGTGCCCTTGAGGCCTTCAATGCCAGGGAAACCAGGATCACCACCTTCTCCTTTTGGTCCCACACCGCCTCTTATGCCTGGAAAACCACAGAACCAGTATATTCTTTTAATAATATCTACACAACCCTAAGCGAACAAGCATAACGTGAACTTGGCTACTGAATGGGTCCTGGTCTTGCCACATAAAGACATTCTTCTAGTCAGGGTGCTTACACAATCTGGGAGCATGAACAGTTGTCTGGCCAAATGATCAGGAAACTTGTTTTTAAAAGTACTCCCCAAATTATGTGGAATATGACACTGATGTTCAAATGTGCTGCACGTACAGGGAAATTTAATACATTACCTAACAGCTCAGTCTGAAATATACAAGACTTTGCTATCCCATCTTCTATAATCATGGCCTGATAATGCTCCTTTTGTCATCAATAGAAAAACAAATTATATAGAAATGTTTACTTGAGTTGCATGTGATGATGTTTACTGCTATAATGGTACTTTCAGCTGAAGAGGTAAATGTAGCACATATTAATTTCAATAAAGAAAAGATGAACCTCTCCAGGAGCTGTTATGAGAGCACAGGTTCAAGAGCCATCAAAAGGCCATAGAAAGCTCCTCCTCCTTTCCTCTGGGAACTTTAGTATGTGAAAAGAAATACATCCAGAGAGCAACAGTAAAATTAATACCTGTTAAGCCTGGCACACCAACTTCCCCTTTAAGGCCTGGCATTCCTGGTAAGTTTATAGTATCTCCCCGATCACCTATTTCAAACAAAAATGGACACGTGAGTGCTAAGGCTTTAATTTAAACAGTACTTCCTGTTGTTACAAAGGAATTGCAGCTTCAGAGGCAAAATTCAGCAACTACTATCTTTGTAGAATAAAAGAGGAGTAAATTAAAGAAAGCAAAAAAAGTGTCTAGAACAGCCTCCCTCCCTGCCACAGATGAAGTTATCCATGGACAGCACATGTTGCATGAAATTAACAGTATTAACCTTTTTACAGCCTCCCACATCTGTAATATCATTCTGTAAGACTGTAAACAGACTCTTTGAGATTAAAGATCCACTGAGACCCCTCAGAACTTAATGTCAAGTATTTGATAGGTGATGAATACAGAGAGTGCTCAGATAAGAGAACAAACTCACCTATTTCTCCATGTGAGCCAGGAGTACCAAAATGGCCTGAAATTCCTGGAACGCCCTTTTCTCCCTGTCATGTGATTGAAAACAGGCATCAGTTAGTGAAGATGAGGATTTATTCAACCTTCCAATCAGTTGACTTCGGAAATATTGAAAAAAGGCTATTAAATTTACCATTTTTGAGTTTCTGTAGTACTTTATACAGTAACTTGGCAGCAGTCAGTTAATCTAAATCAGTACCAGCCAAGGGACAAGTTATGTTTGCAAAGGCTCAAGTTTGAAATTGAGGACATCCTATTATGCATATATAGCAGTGAGTCCTTGCGCTGGCTTTGGCTGGAGTAGAATTATTTTTCTTTCATAGTAGCCAGTACAGGATTGTGTTTTGGATTTGTGCTGGAAACACTGTTGATAACACAGAGATGTTTTTATTCCTACTGAACTGCACTTACACAGTGTCAAGACATTTTTTGCTTGTCACCCCACCCTGCCAGTGAGCAGGCTAGGGGTGAGCAAGGATTTGGGAGGGGACGCAGCTGGGACAGCTGATCCCAACTGACCCAGTGGATATCCCACACCATATGGCCTCATATAAGTCAGCATATAAGGCAGCATATATGGTCAGCATATAAGGCAGGGGGGACGATGGGCTGGGGGGTAACAGTGCTTGGGGATTGGCTGGGCATCAGCCAGCTGGTGATGGGCAATTGTTTTCATTTGTATCACATTTGTATCACTTTGATACATTTGTATCACAAACCTTTATTGGGTTTTATTTATCTATCAGTGTTATATTATTACTATTATTATTATTATTAATTGTTATTATAGTTTATTTCAGTTATAAAACTGTTCTTATCCACAAGTTCTCTCACTTTTACCCTTCCAGTTCTCTTCTCCCCATCCTGCTGGGGATGCGTGGGGGAGCAAGCGACTGGGTGGGGCTTAGTTTCTGGCTGAGGTTAAACCATAGCAGTCCTGCAGTTCTTGGTTAAAAAATAATCTTACTGAAACCTAAAGGCAAAGAGAACCTGAGAAAGGAACATCGTTTTTGTCTCTCTTAAATAAATGATGTCTGTGAGTCTACTGTCAGGCCTTTCCTAAGTGTTTATTTCTTCCAGTGTAACTTATTTTGCAGCCAGGCTGAATCATGGTGAATTATCCTCTAGAAGCTAAGATTCTTAGGCTCTTTTACTGTTAGATAAGTGACAGTGAGTAACTTTCGGCAGGGATATCATTAAGTCCTGGGACAAAGAGAAAAGTAAGCCCAACACTGAGAATAATTTTTACCAGCAGCTGTGGCAACAGGACCAAGGAGCTAGAAGGAACCACTGGCAAAAAGCTGGCACATGAAATTTGGATGTCTCACAATGAGAGAAGAAATTACTCTGCTTAATGAATGTTGGAGGGAGCAAGCAAAAGTATTTGATCTATTTATTCAATGCTTATGGCATTTTTATCTTTGCGCTGCTGTTGATCAGGAAAATTTCAAGGGGTGAATGCCACTTCCTGAGAAGCTGTATGCCAGCACAAGGACACCCTTATTCCCTCATGTGCACGAACTCACTCTGACTCCTGTGGTGCCAGGGAAGCCTTTGATGCCAGGAGAGCCAGTGGGACCAGGATACCCTTTCAGACCCGGCTGCCCTTTTGCGCCGATGTCTCCTTTCACACCAGCCACGTAGCTGGGATACCCAGGGGACCCTGGGGTTCCTGTCCTTCCAGGAAGGCCTGGCATTCCCTTGCTACCTGCAGGCAGGGAAGAAGAAAAATAAATAAGGGAAGACTGACATGCAGTTGCTTGAGAGTAAGAAGTTTTCCTGCTAGTGGACGTCTCAAAACATGGCACCACAATGTGCTGTACAAGGCAACACACACACACACACACACACACACACACACACACACACAAACACAGAGAGATGCCACCCCTCAGAGCCTTCCTTGGGGCTGACTCTATGAAATACAGCCAGGAGCTCAGTTTTGCTGTGAGAGACCTTGCTTGGGGGTGCTGCAGCCAATTGGTACAATGAGCAGGGAATATTTAATATGGTAGCTGAGAAAAGGCACTGATCCATAGGCCTGAATGTACTTGCTTTGTTTTACTGTGACCACTGACCTTTTAAGCCGAAGAATCCCTTCGTGCCCCTTTCTCCAACATCTCCTTTTTCACCTTTAACTTCCACCATCATGCCGGGCATGAGCTTTGGAGGTTCTCCTGGGGGGCCTTGATCCCCACGGTCACCTAAAGGGTAAAAAACCCAACCATGTTACAAAAACACTAGTCAGCAGCACTGTCGGAAAAAGCGAACAGAAGAGTGAATTAGGAAAAAGGAATGACCTTGCACAAGCTGAAGAAAATCCACTTGCATGAAAAGTAACCTGTGTCAATACAACATGGCAGTGGAAGAGTCACACTTTAGAAAACATGAAAACGGAGTTAAACTTTTGTACATGCAGTCCCAGGAGTTGGACCCAGACTCCTCTGTGATAGATAACTTATCTCTCAGTAGATCAGTTAGGAATCATGTGTTTATAAAAAAAACCCCAAAATAATGGTTTATAAGAAACCCTGAAAAGTACACTGGAGAAAGCACAGAAAAGTAGTTAAGTTCTAGTGAAAAGGAAATTCTCAGTCAAAAAGCCTTGGGCAAAAGAAAGTGTTTAGATTTGTTACCAGTTATACTGTTCATTTTCTCGACTTCATGGTTACTGGTGATATCAGTAAATAATGTCCTGTAGAAGGGACCCATATAGACTCTACGACTGTCTTTAGTTCTTTGTCGGGCGCAGAGACAGGCCAGCAACCCAGACTTGTCTCCTATGATTATGCACTGTCTTACATTTCTTCGCCAAGAAGCATATTTGCACTTCTCTTCACAGGGGCTGCTTTCACACTTATCTTTTGCTGAGACTGTTGCTGGGATCACTGCAGCCTCTGAATTGCAGATACTCTTTTAAAAAAAATACCAATCTCAGGGTCCCTAGAAAGAACGTTTTGGCCTTGCAGCAAAGCATTTATTTAAAGATAATTGGGTGCAGTCAAAAGAGGACCGAGTTACAGTTTTCATTTCACCAACAATAATACCAGCTGCATGTTTGTGACTTTTAACTTTTTAATAATGTTTGTGACTTTTAACTACTTAATTTTAACTACTTAATTGCCTGGTTTTCTGAATATTTAATTGCCTTTACAGTTCAACTGGAGAAAAATCCAAGTATTCTCCCCCAAACATCTTACGTGTCCTGGGAAAACGCTCTCTTGACTTCTGCACATGTCCAGAGCTGCCACTATCTGAGCTCAGATGAGTAATAAGATGTCTGTCTCCAGCCTTAAGTGTGTGAAGAATAACCTTTCCCTGAGTCTAAAATCCAGGCCTCTTGGCCAGAGGCCCATCTGTGAAATAGGTGGGGGAATGTCTGAGCTAAATTTACCATGTGAAAAATGTGTCTTTGTCTTTGTGTCCTTGTAAAATAGTTCTGCAGGCGTGAAGTGCAAACACACTAGTACCACCCGTAAGCAAATACCTTTGAAGCCACGTGCACCCTGTGAGCCTTTATCTCCCTGAGGCCCGAGTGGGCCAAATTCTCCTTTGATTCCCTTGATGCCTGGTCTTCCTTTTATGCCTGTCATGCCTTTGAAACCATCAATGCCGGGTGAACCTCTCAAGCCTTTAAGAAAGAAGGGGAAGAGAACTGTTACTTCACTCAGATTTCTGCAAACTGAGTATGAACCAGCAACACATGACTAAAATGGTATGAAAACTTCAGTGCAGCAGTACCTATTTTTTGGGTGCCTTGATGCCACAGCAATCTACGGGTCTGGAGTAGGCACTCAAGCTCTCTGAGAGGCAGTAGAGCTCCTGAGATAGTGTACTCTCAGGAGTACACTAACCTGCCTCAAGTGGCCAAGAAGAGATGCTGTGGAGATGACCAGAACTTACTGTATTCTTCTGAGAGATCAGTACAACCCCTCTCCTAGAGATAAGCTGGAGATAGGTACCTACTTCCACATAAGGTTTTTAGTCAGCCTGTTCTATGTGTAGAGATACAAATCATGGCTCTAGGACTGGCTGGCCCTTTCTCACCAAAAATTCCTCTACTACTCTTTTCTAAACATGAGAATACTGTTTTACATGGGTAATGCTAACAAACAGATCTTAATTTCTCTCAAATGAGAGCTGATCAGTACTCCAGAGCTAGTCTTGTCCTGTCTTTCCAACTGATGAAATTGCAACATGCATTTTTAAGCATGCTTTGTGCTCAACTTGGCTTCACATGGAGCTGAATCCTGTTGAAACTCCCTGTGTGGTATAGGCAATGTGCATTAGACATATATGTTTTCTCACAGCTGGCAGGTGAGAATCTCACCTTCTCAACATAACATTATCCTAAAGTCACCATCGAGGGAGGTCTTGTGTCTGGCATTGCTCAGTTCATGGCTCCCACCCAGCTTTAAAAAACTTTAAAGCCAAGGTTTGGGAAAACATCTCTTTAATTTCACTGAGGACCAGTGGGACTAGGATGAGGGTAAAACTTTCAGAGAGAAAATAGTCAATACTGTATATTTTTTAAAATGAGAAATAAAATAGCCATTGGTCTTCTAAATAGGGCTGCATATCACAATGTGCCAAGCACAACACGGGAAAATGGGCAGTGATTTTGGAATATATTAAGCACATGATCGTAATTCTACTGTTTTAAATAGAGGGAGACCAGCACAGAGTATGTCTGGTTCATCTCAGCACAGAACAGCTTTAATCAACTACTGTTTTCAAAGCAGCAGTCCAGAGCTCACCTTTATCTCCTGGAAAGCCATCCATTCCACTTATGCCAGGGGGACCAGTCACGCCACGTATACCTGGTAATCCTGTGTGACCCATGTCACCTTTGTCACCAGACAGACCCTTCAGACCCACAGGGCCAGGAAAACCTTGCTCACCATCTTCTCCTCTAGCACCAGGGGGACCTGTCATGTAAATGTGAGAACAGGGAGAGTAAAAAAGGTTTGGACATAGATGATGATTTCATACAAGGTAGCTCAAGAGGGAGAAAACTGCTGTCCTACAAGCTTCATACTGAAGGGGGAAAATTAGGATTTTTTTCATCAAAGAATTGCAGAAATGATTGCAAAGATAAAGCGGCTCATCAACATGAACCAGCCTCGCTATCAGTTTGGTTCCACACCCACTCGCAACAGGACCTTCCCCTCCTCTTTAATTTAAGAATAAAGCCCCTTTTCCATAAGACTACCCTCATTTGGTGGCTTCCTTTTCCCAGTCTGCCAGCATCCAGCTCTGACCTGACTTGGTAGGTGGCTATAGAAAGAAAAGCAGCAGTTCTGCCTGTGAGGATCATCCCCAAGCTTAACTTTCCGCTGCGGAAACCATACAATTGCCCTGCCACAGAGGACTGGCACGAGGAATGACACAGGACCGCGTTACTTCCTCACCGAGAGGTCCTTGAGAGCCAGGCCCACCACCTGGTCCACGGTTTCCTGGTGGACCTGGGAATCCACGTGCTCCTGGGGTTCCTGGCAATCCCATCAGACCAGGGAGACCCTGTGGCCCTGGATCTCCTTTGGATCCTGGCAAACCTGGGCTACCATCCGCTCCTGAAACACCAAAATCATACATTAGAGAGCATCTTATGCAGAGAGCTTGTTTTTATGCATTTCTTCTCTGTACACTCTAGGCTTCCAGGGTGTGTTTTTCCTTTGAAAATTCAGTGAGAACAGGAAAAGCAAACTAAAGGACTGGTCTTCAGATTTAAAATAATTGATGCTACCAGCAATTATCTCAATATTTGCATCAGAAAGGTTGATTGACTCTTTCAAATGAATGGTAATGATTTGGCACCATGTGGATATAGATGCAGGTCTCTTTCAATTTTAAGCCCAATCTTTCAATTTTAATCCCAATAATTCTGTAATTCCTGATCCTTCTGTCACATATATCTTAGTGAGAACTGAAGCAAGCAGCTGACTGAACCACTGAAGTAATGCTATGTATCTTTTCTAAAATGTTATAGGCAGGAAAAGTAACGTTTAAGGCAGATGGTGGGATCTGTGTTACTGCTTAAAAATTTTCACGTAAGGTCATTACAAGGCATTGTTGTAAGACTGATACAAATTCTTAAGCAAAAAGGCCCTAATTTCACACGACTTAATGCACTGGGTGAAAAATGATGTCTCCACCATATGAGAGCAAAGAGGGTGTTAAGTTTTAAAAGATAATGCCTGCTTTTCATTCAGCTTGGAGAAGCAGCAGCATACAAGTAGCACACAGCATTTGAAATCCAGGTCAAGTGGATCTGCTTCTCTTTATTCAAGTTTTACATCAGTGTAGGTCCACTGGCTTGACTGGAGTTAAATGAGCTTTATAATTGAAGTCATTTAAAGTGGGTTTTCTCAACAACAGCATACAGTCTCTAGTTTGCTATTCAGAGTGAAGTGGCAAAGGTGGTTCAAAGGAATCCCTAGTCATTTCATGTAAAATTAAAAAAAATTCATACTTGTAGAAAAATTCACATGCCATTTGGAGCCATTCTGTCAGAACTGTAAAATAAATCAACAACAGACAGACTAGTAATGCTTTTTATTTTCACTGTATTTTTTACTACTGAAAACTTAGTTCTACAGAAATACTTACAAAGAGGGTGCAAAGGCACACCATATTTTTTGTTTTCAAACAAACTTGGATTTCTTCCCCTTTCCAGAGGTGTTAGTGATGTTTTCTGCCTTTTCTCAAACTTGGTAAGTGCCACAGAGCTGCTTTCATCCCTTTCCTTCACTCTGGGGCTTTACTGCAGGTGAAACCAGCTCTCCTCACTTCAAATAACTCTGCAAAGATGATGCTCTTCTTTATTTATTTTCATCAGAACTCATGAGAAGGATATCCAGAACTAGTTCCTGTGAGAAACCTTGCTTTGAACTAGTCATACAATTACTACTCCTTTCAGTTCCACACAGGGAAGGGGGTAATCAGCTCTCCTAATTTAATTATGTGTTCAAATGCTATTGAAACTGTGTAGCAGGGTATGCTAAATTCTCACATGTGCTTTTTAAAGTCCTTCACAGAGTTCAGAGAGTGAAAAAGTCAGACTTCATAGAGAAATTCTGTTTTCTGGAGGGATTTTAGAGTGTTTTTTATGGTCTGTGAAATACAAAACTAAAATGAACACCCTGAAGTTATGAATTAGTATATAATGTTATCTTTTTCTTATTTGTTAGTGCCTAAAGACTGACAAGGTAAAATACCTTATTAGCAGTTACTTAACTCTATGTCCTCTTAGTTAAAATTTACAAATTCAGCACTACTACAATGTGCTGATCATCAAAGCCATACAATACCCAGACATCTTTTGGTGTGGGAAAAAATCTCAGTATTATTGCTGTATGTAAGTGAAAAGTCAGGATAATAGCAACATCAGCATCCCCTTAGCTACAGTGAAAAAAATTAGCAGTACATCTGAAAGCGACAAAGATGAGCAAAGTCTGGTTCTCTGTTATCCTACTGTAGTTGATTTCACGTGGAGCAGTGTGAAGGAGAGCTGAACATAAGCAATGGGTCTCCAGAAAGTGTTCAGAGGAGCCAGGCATGTTGGCAACAGCTGACACAGAAGTGGAAAGAATTGGGGATCATCAGGCTTTGGGAATTAATAGTGGGGTCATCAGTACCTCTGACGCATCCTAACCTGGTCTCTTACTATTCTCACATCCTTACAACTTGGCTGCATTTGTATCACGCTCTTACACAAACCTTTCTTTATCTGAAGAAGCTGTTACCTCTAGTTCCTGGTACTCCTTGATCTCCTGGTGCGCCTTTCAACCCTGGGAAGCCGGGGAGGCCAACATCTCCTCGGGAACCTGCTGCTGCTCCAAAAACGTCACCAGGAAGGCCCTTTGGTCCTGGTTCTCCTGGAGCTCCGGATTTTCCTGTAAGGCCTGGGTGTCCCTGCAGTCCAGGTAGACCACTTGGGCCTCTGTCTCCCCTGGGTCCAGTAAAACCTATAAACAAAACAGAGACTAGGCATTACAGGGTTCACTACAAATGCTGGAGTTCAAATCCTAGATATACCAACATGATGCCCCCATTACCACAAATGACAAGGTAAAGGCTTCTTGTGGACTGCAAAACTGGACCTGGACTGAAAGTTAAGCCCAAGCACTGGTGAAAGATAGCATGGAAAACTGCAGAGAATTGGTCCCTGTGGCCTAGGAGCCATACGGGGGCCCTAATTTAGCAATTAGAGCACTCTGTAGAGCTTAGCAGGGGAGATAGAGGTTCATGATCCTGCTGTATGCTGCACAGAGCTATGTTTTACGATGCATCCCTTGCCTGCTGATCAGAACATGCATCAGCTCTTTTGCTTTCTCTGTTACTACTACAGATGCTGTAGATGAGTCTAGAGGATACTATCAGGCCATGTGCTGCCTGAGGGCAAAGCAGCACCTGGCACTGGATTTGGGAAAGTTTGCAGCACTTCAGACTCTGTGAGGATTTAGGACTTTGAAATCAGGTAACTCAAAAAAATTTCCAGAGAGCTGATAAATTAAGTTGCATCAGTGGCTCCTGTATTGGGGTACACAAAAAAACCCAAACAACTCAGTACCTATTTCTCTGACCAAATAAACTTGGTCAGCCACAGGGAAGTGGTAGTTTCTGGAGGTAGTTCCTGTAATTCTTGCTGGACTGAGTGATGGTTTGTGAACATACACACCCACTGCAGCTGATATGTGTGTGCCACTGCATGGATCATGTGTGCAGTGGCACACACACAGGCTCGTCTGACTTGCTATCTACAAACAGACATTTGCGTCTTGATGTGCCTTGAATTGATGTGTCTTGGACATCCTGGAACCTCTGCAGAGATACAGAAGCCCTGGGATTTAAAGAATCTGTACCAACTACAGCCTAGCACAAAGTCTGACAGGCACTGAACACTTGTGAACGCTTTGGGAACAGAGCTGCCTGTGTGCAAGGTGAGTGCCTAGTACTCCACCTTTGATATGTCCAGTATCATTTATACTAATCTTGAGAAGAATTAAATGGAAGTACTAATACTATTATTTTCTTCCTTTCTGCATCATCATTATGAGTATAATGCACTTGGAATCTGAAATATCTTGTTACTGAATTTCTTTATGAGAATTTAATGAATTTTTACTGTCACATTTATAATTTTGCACAATAAAGCAGATTTTAAAAGGCTGGCATCTATGAAATTTTTCATCATTATGGAAGTTGCAAGAAATACTTCTGGATTTGAAAAGTAGTATTTTTGTCTAATGGCTTATTGATTCAATGTAGAAGGGAAGATAAGTGAAAATGTACCTGGAATCAAGTATTTGTGTTTCAGTGACTGCAGCAAAAAGGTCAAAAGTATATAAAGAATGACTAATTATTGCAAGATACCTGGAGGACCTGGGAATCCTTCCCGACCTGGATCACCTCGTGTACCATTTAGCCCTGGGTAGCCCACTGGACCTGGATCACCTGGGAATCCTCTTGCACCTTTTGCACCTAAATTATATGAAAGAAAGTAAGAAAGTGTGATCTGAACAAACAAAACAGAAATGTGCATATAATGCAAAAAAAGGTGGTAGTAGTAAATATCATCATGATGTGTTTCTGGATGCAAAGATGAAGCCTTAAAAAAAGTAATGAGGCTAGACAGTAGCTCTTCAGAAGTATTCAAGATCCCAAAACATGGACCAAAAATCTAGGTTAAGTGCTTTTACAAACATGGATTAATCTGACTTAAAGACTAATGATATGGAGACTACTAGGGTGAAGATAATTAGTTTCACAGACTTTTAGAGCCTTTCAGTATTTTGTAAATTAAGACTTTTAGATTAAGGTCAAAAGGCAATGTCAAAAAAGAATGTTTTCCTTTTCTGGCACAGATGAGATGCTGTAGGAGGAAAAAAAATTTCCTTTCCCTGCTAAACTGATCACAGAACAAGAGCAGACTGGTTTAGATAACCAAGAAGCAGAAATGTAAGGCTAAAGGTTAGATCTAATAATCCCTCAAAATGAATACAAATTAACTAGCCTACTTACTATATTTGTAACATTACAGGTCTAGAGATTCCCTAGTAAAAGAAAGGATGTGCCCTGAAAAAGCATTCTTCTGGCACTGACCTCTTGCTCATACTGATTTTTCTCCTGACAGCTAAAATGATACCTCACTTCCTTGTGATACAGTATATGACATTTCAGTAAGGGCAAATATTACTTTTTTAACATCTCAAAACCTGCAAGCATTTTGTAGGATTCCTTCATTATGTTTCAAAAATTGTATTTTTTTTCCATGCAATACTTTTATTACATGAATCTCATTAATTCACTGTATTCAAAGATCAAGATTTTTTGGTAAAGTTCTTTGAAAATGATTCCTGTGGAATGCTTTGTTCCCCCACCCTTCCCAGCATTTTGAACTTTATAAGTTCCCAGCTCAGGCTTGAAGTTCAACAACATTCTTTAACATTTAAAATGTTGCTGCTTAGCATCGCCATGAATTACAACTCATTTATTCATCACTGAAAGCAAGTTTCTCTCCACCCTTAACTATGACAAACCAAGGAAAATATCACTTGGATTTTGATACTTTTTTCCGCTTTAGTTTTCCGAATTTCTATTACTTAATCATGATTATTTATTGTTTTAACTATCATTTGTGAAGGGGAGAAGGAAACATTTAAAAAGGAGATAAATAAGGTGCACGTAACCAGCCAGTGCAGTGTGCATAACATTTCACAGTGCTGTACAGGACTATTTTTCTCTCCCTTATATGCAAAATAGCTTCTCAGAAAGAAATCAAAAGGAAAATCTTAGGCTTTCAGGTCTCAATGAAAAACTCCAATGTGCCTCTTACCCAAATGGCATCTTGGTCTTGTTTCCCATCTGCAATAATTGACTTTCATTAATTCTGTTCAGTATTGCATGAATTAAAAAGCCAAGTGAGAGAAAGAAGGTGCAGAGGGAGAATACAACCACTGCTTACCACATATTTCAGTAACTCATCATGTGATGTTAAATGGTGATAACATGTTGTGCCAAACAGCAGCAAGAAAGAAGTTTGTATTTTAGGCCAACGTTTAATTTGCAAATGTTTTAGCTGTTTGAGACAGAAAACAGCTTAAAAATTTTATTCAAGAGCAATCGTGTAGGTCTTGAGAGTCCTGAATAACCAAGATGTAACTCAAGGTGGGCTGCGTGTGTTGCCAGGAATTTCAAAGGCACACAAGGACATGAGGGTGGGAGACTATAAAGACAACTCCTTGCCTGATACACTGTGTGCCATTAGCACCTAGGACACTGAGAGACTTGATTGTCTATAGTGGAGCTCCATGCTGGCTGAACAGAAAGTGGGAAATCTTGTGGACAAACCACATCGCTCTAAGCAGACAATGAAAATGGTGTAAAGGAGGTGTTGGTGCTTTTGTGTCAGTCCGGAGAATGTGGGTAGGAAGGATGCTCCAGACAGCTCAATTGACACAACTGTGGCAAAAACAAGCTGTCAAAATGTGTCCTTTTCCTCCCAGCCTTCTGGTGCCAGAACTGCCTCAGGTCAAAATGCACCTATCAACAGAGTTCTGCACTGGGCTCTGCAAGGGGTCTTTCCCAGGTTTTGGAGAGAGAGGATGAAAAACAAGTCTTATAATTACTAAAACATGTAAACTAACAAAGGCAAAGAGAGATCTGTTAAAGAGCTAACCAAGAATACAAAATCTAAAACACATGAAACAGCATCACTTGTGTTACAGCAGTCTTACAGCTGGGAGTTAAGTCTGACTGTACTCACTGAAAGAAAAATCTTCAAGCTCATATGAATGAAAGAATAAACAAATCATCATACTCAGAAAGAAACTACAAATATTGCAAAGAAAACAAGAAACATTGATCCTAGCAACAAACTTAGGCGCTAGGACTAAGGAAACACAGGTAATCTTTCAATAGAGATAAAATTTTCCCTTTTAAGATCCATTAGTCTGTGATAAATCAATTCATCAATCCATGTATGTCATAATAAACCTTGTGCTAAAAAAAAAAAAAAAAAAAAAAAAAAAAAGCTTGACCTTAAAATTTATACTCCAGATCTCTAACCTTGGCTAAAGCACAGCGGTACAGCAACAGATGCATCAAGAATTTTACATTTCCCAGTATCTGAAGGACCCAGCTATGGTTTTTGTCAGTGTCTTTACAGCTGGTGATGAGAAGGATTTACTGAAAAACAGTTTTATTGCTTAGGCTGAAAGTACATAAGTTTATAGGAACTATCGGTGCTGGTCAGACATTCCCTCTTCAAGGTCAGTCATTATCACCACTCAGCACACCTTGCCCACCTGTCTCTCAATTCCACCTTACACAGTCCCTCCGGCTCTGTCCTCACCTCCTCTTTCTCTTGGAAGGAGGCAGGGAACCCTCAGTGCTGAGGAGGTCCAGGATGAGCAGCTGGCCCCATTGGGCTGGGGAGGACCAGCTCTGCAAGGAAGCTCCAGACAGCACAGCCGTGTTGTGTCAGACAGCCTGGCCCACGACACCGAGCCACGTCACAGGCTTTAGGCTCACACTTGCTGAAGGCACTCTGCGCATCACTTGAGGAGGAACAGCAAGAAGGATCTGTCACACTCCTCCATTGAAGCCTTTTATCACCCTGCTCTCAGAGGACAGGATTTGCCTTGTGAGGTGTCCAGTCAGCTCTCAGAGACCTCAGTACACCAGTAAACTTGTAGACTCTGTATACTCTTACTTGCATGTAGAGAGTAGCAAATGGGCTGTCCTTTCTGCCTTCTGTTTCGTGGCTGACACTCTTTAGCAAAGGCTGGCTTAGTTCAGGAATGGTGAAGTCACCCGGGCTGCACGCCACTTAGATCTCTCTGACAGGGTCAGGTTAATGCTGTCTTCCAATGTAATTTCTCAAACTTGCTGTCTGCTAAGGCTCAGCTACAATCAATACAGCAAGACACCCCTCAAATGTAGTGTATGTGGGAAACACAGGTAAAGGCAAAACATTACCTGTGGCTCCTGGCAATCCTGGCTTGCCTTGGGATCCCTTTGGTGGCCTCACACAGCCTGCACCTGCAAACAAAAAACAAAGTTAGTCGCACTATACGTGCTCCTATGCTGCCCCTCAATGTCTCTGTGCCTGCAGTTGAGACAATTTCATTAAAACAGGTGAAGGAAATTAACAGGCAAACTCCTAATTTGAAAAGAAATTTTATTCTTCATTGAAAAAAAAGTAATTGGCCATGGGTGGCATTTTCAGGGGAGCACTCAAACTGATGTCCACCCCAAGAGCTGCTCTTCTGCCTGTTTTACAGGGGCTATGGTGGCAGGTCCACTTGGACCAGCACAGGAAGGGTAGTCCAGCCTCATGGATGACTGTATTTTTCAGAATAAGAGAAACACTTTGTTTCCCTATGGGTGATTTATACCCTTGAAGCAATCAAGTCAATTTTTTGTAAAAATCTAAGGATTTTTTCTTGTATGTCAAATTGCACTGAAAATCTCCACTCAGAGTTCTTCTTTTAAAAAAGTTGCTAAAATTTTCTTGGGCACCTAATTCTGGTACTGTTGTCATAGATTGCACAGTAATCACTATTTTGTTACAATAAACACTCAGGAGTGATGAAATAAAGAATCTCTGAATTGCAGAGTGAAAAGTGCAATAATTTTAGAAAATGTTCAATTTGATTACTTTACTTTAGAGCTACATGGAGTATATGCATGGTTATTTGTGACCTAAAGTTCAAACAGATTGCAACCAAGAGCATCCAAAGCAGTCATCAGAAAGAAAGTATCAACCCATAAAAGCAGCATAAGACTAAAAAGATATTCAAGTGATTTGTATGTACAGTACCTGACCATACTGGCTCGGTTGCATCTCCTCTAGGAAAGTCTTCAGTGACCTGCCCACAGTCTGTGAGCAAAGAATTAGAAAACACAGTTATTATCGAAAAGAGAAAAATTGCAAAACGACAAAAATGTTCTCAATTCTAACCAAAATTCCTATAAAATCAGCACATAATGTATTCTCTTATGTATTATGCACACATACAACACAAATTATTTGCTGTAACATACTGAACACTATTCACACATTGATTAGATCCAGGCTTAAAACCTATCCTGTCCAAGTTAGGAGTCTGTTCCATGCACTGTGTAAGGTTGACATGTGCTTGCTTCGGCTTGAATATTCTGCAAGGCTTCTCAAAAGTTGAGGAATAAAACTCTGAGCCTGAGCTCTTCTGAACGTAGCCCTGGCATTCCTATGCTTGGAAGGGACTTGAAAAGCTGCAGAAATACTATGAAGAGCTCTGAAGGGTGGACACATGATTTTCTCTGGTCAATTAAACGATTATGTTGGATGGGAAAGATCAGAAAAAACCACCTGTGGGATTTCCAACAGCAGGACATTGCTCCATAGCCTCCAATTGCTTGAAACCTGAAAAATGTTACTTGCTGGCACTAACACATTAATTCATGCTATTTCAACACCTGACATTAAACTACTGGGACTTCTGAAGTATCTCCTTCTTTAAGATTTCTGGACAATACCAGCATTTCCTTTTTCCCCACATAACACCCACAAAGCTCTACGTTTTCAACAGTGTGCTGTATAAATGCTGCACACAACTCAGTGCTGATCTCCCACGGCACTGATGTAAGACAGAGTGGTGTCTCTTACCTAGTTGGCCAGGCTCTCCTGGCAGACCAGGCAGACCTGGAGTTCCTGCGATTCCAGCTTGTCCTTGGTCACCTGGAGGACCCCGGAACCCTTTTGGACCAGGAAATCCTTCACCTGGCAGGCCTGCTTCTCCTGGAAAGCCCTTTGGGCCTAATTCACCTGGATAACCAGGATCACCGGGGAAACCTCTGATAGCATCACCCTGTGGGAAGTGAATGGAGGTGGTCACTCCTGACTTTGCTGAGAAACAAACAACTCAAACAGTTGAACTACTCTCATGAATAACATCTTATAGGCAGTAATTTCTCAAGTGTTGCATCTCAGCTCTTTAAATCAACATTGAAAAGAAAGCATTTTTGAAATATCCTGACTTCAATGTAGACCATATGGCAGTAAGGGGATGAGAGAAGTGCTCCTTGAGGGAACATTCTCCTAAAAATGCTGGCCCATGAGAAGCACTTGGAAAATATGAATCAGAGCTGTGGAGGGGCTCCTGGTCCTTTCTGAAAAGCTGTAAGTGGGTTTGGGGAGACCACTTTGCATTGCTAGAGATGTTTAACTGTGGCATTTACTTCTGAGAAAAGCTGACATAAAAATGCACCCAAAAATGCAGATTTTTTCTCTGTCTGCACCCCTAGTGATATTTGTACACTACTGAATCAACATTTTACAAATATCATTAGAGAATGCTTTTCTATCTTCAGAAGCAATATAAAGTACCATCTTCACTGGTAGGAAAAGTACTGTGGTCTAGAATGCCTACTATAGCCCTTGCCCATCTTCAAATATGATGTATGAGCATCCCAGTGGTTCAAAACAGCATTTATGATGGGCCACATGAATTCTTCTTGTAAGGTATTAATTTTGCCTTAGAAGGAAGTTAGAAAATGAACAAAAACTACATGTCTAATTTCTAGATAGCTACGGTTAGTTAGGTGAGTTGCTATCAAGCAATATGATGACATAATGTACAATTTAAGGACATAAAATTGTAGTAAATTTTGCTTTTCTTTAACACAGTTGTACCAAAGCTATTGAAGTTCAGTCACAAAGAATCTCAGACTATACTAGAAGGAATCACTAATAAACCATTAATTACCACAAACTAACCAGTAATCACAAGCTGGCCTAAATGAGTTATACACTACCACTTGTTCAAGTAAAATGGAAATAAAAGGGAAAGATTTTTCTAAAAACCCTGAGAGTAAACCTGATGCTTAGTTTTATCAATAACCAGAAACCCAGTCTAGTTGTGCAACATTATGTGTGAGAGCAGGATAGGCCCTCAGAATTAAGTGCATTAGTAACTGGGTGCGGTGTCTTCGCTGTATTTGTTGCTTACCGGAAGGCCAGGCTCTCCTGGTAAACCATCTAATCCATCTCTGCCTGGGAAACCATCTTCACCTCTGATTCCAGGCAGCCCGGGATCTCCTCGGATTCCTTTGGTGCCTAGAGAAGACCTTCCATTGTGAGACCAATCTCTCATTAATACTATAAATAATAGGAAAATACACGTGATAAGAATTTTCACTCTACCTTTTGTAGTTATGTGTAAAGAGTCTCCCTTTTCTCCTTTCCGTCCAGGAAACCCAGCTGGACCCGAAAATCCCTGGTGTTACACACATTAAAAAAACTCCATAACACATCAGAACTGTTTAAGAAATAAGTATCAAGATTTGCATTTCTACTGTCCTGCTTAAGAAAAAGCCTCCTTAAATTTTACTGCTTTCCTGTTACTTTCCATGAACGATTTCCTCTTCAGCAATCTCATTCTTGTGCAGAACCTGTATTAATATGTTCTAACTAGGACCAAGGTCTCTATGCCATGGTAGGGGAGTTTCTGCATGAGGATGGATGGGGACACCTGTGGCCTTCCATGAGCTAGAGTCCTGCAGGTGAATGCTGCTGCAGAACTGCACTGGAGAAAACATGGTGGAAATTACGCAGAAAGAAAAATTACTCAGTGTTAGCCACTAAAGAAAATGCTCTAAGCAACTCTTCGCTACCTTGGAAAAAACCTTAGGGTTCTACCGACATGCAATTCCTCCCGTGCACCACTCCCAAGGAGAACAACCTCCCAGCTGGTGGTGGATTGTGATTCACAGCACCGTTCTGGGGCTGAAAAGTTGCACCACCTTCATTTACCAGACAAGAACTTGGGCACGGAGGGATTAAGTGACCTGTCCCAAATTATAGACCTGTGGGTACGTTTTGGTTAGAAGGGAGGGCTGAGAGGTCTCCAGCCCAGCCCAGCACTTGGAGATAGAGCGGGTTGCTCAGGGCCTTGCCTAGCCATGCACTGGAAATCTACAAGGAGGGAAACTTTCTCTCCAGCAAAGACAAACTACGGTGAAGCTAAAGACCAGTCTCTGGCATTCCTGATGCCCTGGCATAACGCAAGAACCTCCTCCTGAACAGCCCATCTGAAAGTGAAATTTCTAGCTGCTGGCCAAGAGCCTTGCAGTCACAGAACCAGATCCATATCCATGGTAGGTGCCAAGGCCTAGAGGTTACAGACTCGTTTACCAGTGACTATTTTACGCCAGTTACCTTTAGTTCTGAATAATTACACTCATGCTCAATAAAATATAAGCTGTGCATGTTAAGTTTTCCTCAGCCACCTCTTACTGAATTCCAGGGCAGACACTGAATGAAAGGGATGCACCTGATAAATTTATTTTTTGTTTAAAATACTCCTGTGCCAAACACTGTTTAAAAGTGTGTCTTTGGCATCACTGTATTTTATTGACATTCTGGGTGAAAAGCAAATGTAAAAACTGTATCACAGCTGCAGGTCATCACAACAATACAGGTTTGCACTTCCGTTAGTCTAAGAGAGAGATTAGTTTTGATTATAAGCATTCTGCTTTACCTGGGCCATATTTGAAAACTGCATCTTAATGGTGAGTGAAGCCAATCTGTACTCCACAGAGTAAAGTTGCTTCTTTTGGACATTGATATTTTTCAGGCCAAAAGAAATCTCAGGAACTTAAAATAATGCTGAATTATTTCACTGACTATATAACTGCAGAGGCCTTCAGCAGTTACACTGCACTAATAGTACAATCATCACACTGCTGTCTTTTTGTTCTCAAGATTAAGTTGTTATGTTTAATACAATTTAGCATATAGGTATTTTGAAAATATTTTACAGCTGCTTCTAATTTCTCTTTCTTCACAGGAAAAAAAAGTCCCTTTGCTTGGGATAAAATTTTATTTTCATTAAACTGATACAGATCTCATCAAGATTAAGTGCATTTACCATCCACATATGTAGCTTGTTGAACATGCTTAAAGAATTATGGAGTGATTTTTGCCCCAGAATATGGACCAAGAATATGGAAGCTACATTGTTTTACCTTGTATTTGCTGTGCTATGTCTGTATATATTTATACTTCTCTCTGTTCTACAGTAACTTAAATTCTGGCATGAAGAATCTCAAAAGCAAAAAGCATTGTAGAACTTACAAAGTTTTAACCAAAGTTTCAAGATTATATTTTTGAAAATATTTCCGTCAATTTTTTCATGACTTCTAGAAAGTATAACTTTTTATTAAAGTATATTGAATTATTGCAGAAAAAATTCTACCTTTTCTGCTTTTTTTTTTAACGCAGCCACAGTAAAGTAGAAGTTTATTGTATTATATTTTAATTCTAAAAAATCCCAAACTTTAGACAGTCATGAGAGAGCTTGGTTTTTTTTTTTTGATGTTCAGAAGAGCCTGAAGCACTAACTGAAAACATGTTTGCTCTGACATCTTTGGACTTTACGATGGTAGGTAGTGATAGGAGAAGAGGAATGGTTTTAAACTGAAAGCGAGTAGGTTTAGATTAGGTATTAGGAAGAAATTCTTTACTGTGAGGATGGTGAGGCACTGGAGCAGGTACATAGGCTCAGAAGAGCTGTGGATACCCCATCCCTGGAAGTGTTCAAAGCCAGGTTGGATGGGGTTCTGAGCAACCTGGTCTAGTGGAGGGTGTTCCAGCCCCTGGCAGGAATTTGGAACTGGGTGATCTTTAAGGTCCTTTCCAACCCAAAGCATTCTACAATTCTTTGATAAACAAAATCAGCTTTTGGGTCAGCATTACGAAAGACTTATTCTAAAATCCTGAGAGATGTGACTGACTAAAGCCAGTTCTAAGTTCTAAAGTCAGTTCAGTCGGCCACTTCTGTGAGAAGCCACGATGCAGTTAGCACACCACATAGTACAGCACCTCTACGTCTCATTAACAAACAAGCTGTTATAAGCAAAGCCCTTTTCTCAGTGTTATTGAATAGTGTTTTTTAGAAAGACAATGTATTGTAAACAAGAACCTTACATTTCATCAGTTTAACATATGCATCTAATAAGCAACAACCTTAGGTTACTACTGGAGCTGTTGCCCTTCTAGATGGTCAGATCACACTCAGTACTACAGCAGCTTGAAAGGGTTCTGCTCTCTTCAGATAGAAGGTGGACTTAGGTTTATGTGGAAATCTTTCACTCTCCCCAAAACTTCCTACTTTCACTTCCATCCTAGCAATTTTTGGCCTTCAGTATTTTATAGATAACCTCCTGAGAGCTACTGAAGTGGGAAGAAAGGAAGGAAGGAAGGGAGGGAGGAAGAAAAAGGGAAGGGAAGGGAAGGGAAGGGAAGGGAAGGGAAGGATGAATCAATCATACTTTTCATCATTTTTCCATGGAGAATAGCTTGGGGTTTTGTTGTTTTTTTTTTTTCATAGTAGGCATATAAAACTAAGCAATAAAGAAACAACTATCTCACTTTTGCTCCAGGGTAGCCAGGAAGACCATGTGGTCCTTGATCACCAGGTTCTCCTTTCCTCCCAGGCTGGCCAGGGGTTCCTGGAAAGCCAGGAGGGCCACGGGGGCCAGTAGAGCCCCTTCTGAGTTCCTCACCCAAAAGGCATCTACTGCAATCCCCTTCTTCACCTAAGGAAAAGATTGGAAAGAGAAGAAAGAAAGCTCTATCAACAACAAATAGATCTGCAGATGTATCCGTCTTATAGATAGACTTGAGAATACTTGAGTAGTTTCTCAAATACCTGAGAAAATGACTCCTTTTTTTTTTTCCTGACAAGAATCCAACACAATGTTTCTTTGTTATGTTAGCACCAGATCAAATTCATCAGTCCTCATGCATGTCATAGTTCAATAAACCCAGACTGAACACACTGTGGCTTTACATAATGCATAACAGCAGATCATCTACTGAGTTATCTGTTATAACCTACCTTTAGGTCCTTTTCGTCCTCTCGGCCCAGGGAAACCTTGCATACCAAATCTACCTGGTGTTCCCTCTCGTCCTTTTAATCCAAAGAGAGGACCTAGAAGTTTAATTAAATAAAAATATAAATTCATCTACTGTAGATTTGCTCTTTTTCTCTTTCATTCCTATTTATTTGAGCTGCAATGCATTTTCCCCTGTTTCCCTTAATGTCACTTCCTGTCTAACCTAGCCTCCTGTGATGTACTCCCTTCTCTCATCCTCTTTCCATCTTCTCACAGCTTCTCACACCCATTCTCAGTAACTTCCATCTGCTGTGGCAGACAATCCTTGCCATTCTTTGCTCTCTCTAACACCGAATTCCTCCTCTCACTCAGCCCAACCTACTTTGCATTAGCACAAACAGCCAGCTCTGGATCACCTCCTGCACATCCTTTTCTCCATTCTTTCAAATGTTGCCAGGATGGTCTAAAAATCACACAAACCTTTTCTTTACTGATGAGTGTACAAGACTTCTCTGCATGTCCTTTCTGCCTCTCATTTCATTTCATTTCATTTCATTTCATTTCATTTCATTTCATTTCATTTCATTCTGTCAATGTCTCACTTTGCCCTGCCAACAGCTGTCTTTAAATTAAGCGAAGATGTTCCTACGAGTTCTCATCATCTCTCTTTTTGCACTTACCAGGGACTCCCACAGGACCAGGTGGACCACGAAGTCCTGGTGAGCCGTCCTTGCCTGGAAGCCCAGGTGGACCCGCATAATAAGCAGGAGATCCTATTTCACCCTTTTCACCTTTTGGTCCCATTTCTCCAGGTAAGCCTGGCTTATCCCCATCCTCTGAAACAGAACCAAGGAAGAAGTTCAAAACAATTTCTTTACAGTGCTGCCTAAGGAGCTGTGATGTAACGGAAGAGAAAGTTCATACAACTGCATCTAACATGCAAGGAAAAATGGACATATTTAGCATAGAGCAAAAATGGTAACTGCAGTTTTCACTTGAGCAAATCAATAGCAGTTACTGAAACAAGGCTCTGCCATCATCTCTATTTCAGTAGTTTTGCAAGAGTCCCATTGATCCAAAGGAAAATGCTCCACTTGTTTTTTGCCCCCCCAGTTATGATCTACTACTCTGCACTGTGTATTGCATGATCAGCATAAAAATTTTCCCCACCGTGGCCCTGTATCAGTCAAAACTCTCTATAAAGTTAAGCTGATAGAACATGTGTTGCTGGGGTATTACCATCAGAAAATCCAGGAAGACCAGGCAACCCACGATCTCCCTCCTCTCCTCGGTCTCCTGGGAGTCCAGAAACACCTGGGAAGCCTGGATCCCCTCTTGCACCTGAAAGACATTCCCCATTCCACAGAATGTGTTAGTGTGATGCTGCTCTTTGTTAAAAAGCAAATATTAGAATCTTCAAGTGCTTCGGAGTAGTAGAGTTTACAATACTTTCTAAAAGGTAGCTTTAGAAATGGGCTGACAGGAATGGTGTGGAGCCACCAAGCCCAGGAAGAAGGATAGTATCTCCCAGCGCAGCTCTCTGACGAGAGCCCCTCTTTTTCCTACAGGAAGTTTCTGCTGTAACAGATGTGTGACATATGAGCTTTCCTTTGCTTCCCACTACCAAAAGCATCTGCCTGGGCCCAGCTACTGCCTGCAGAAAGTATCATGCTCCTGTTAAAGATGTGCGATAGTAGAGGACTTGGTGTGTTCAGCCTCCTGCCTGCTTATTTCTCTCTCTACAGAGTCCCTCCTGCTTCTAAAAGCTTGGCAGAGTATTCAGGGTGATTTGACCAATGGTTTGGGCCTCTTGCCCCCTTTCTCTGGGAGGAAGGGAACCATTCACTCCTAGTCCCTCTGGCTTTCAACAAGACTAGTAAACTCTATGGTATAAGGACAAAGGCCAAGGCAACGGCATGTGATCACTCTTGCTGTTTGCTGGCACCTTCCCTTGAATAGTTTTGGCCTTGGCAAACTGCTATCACCTTTTATGTGTTTCTAGTCCAGCCAGCCAGAGCCACCACAGCTCTGCAGAACAGCTGACACCGGGTGCTACAAGCTTAGTGAAAAGATCGCAACAGAAATCTTTCAATTTAAAAAAGGAAAAAAATACTCTTCTATTCCTCAGGGCTTTTTTAATGTGTGGGTTTCTTTCTTTCCCTTTCTCTCTTTCTTTCTGTCTGTCTGTCTGTCTTTCTATTAGATGATAAGAATGTTCTCAGCTGTGCTGCCACTGCTGCACTTTATCCAAAGTCTGAAACAGGACACAGAAGACAGACTCCCATTCTTCCTTTCACTGGACAACAAAGTCACACGCTTTTTTGCTTGCTTCTTCTCTGTGGATACAGGCATGCATGGAAGCCTTTTGTATAGCAACCCAGCTTAAGCGGGAGAGACAAAGAAACCACCTGCTTGCAAAAAGGTGATTAGGGCACTCTCTTGGAAGGCAATTACAGCTTCTGGAACACTTTAGCAAACACATTTCTTTTTAGGAGTTGAATTCTCAGAATGTCATGCTTTTGATCTACGCAGAAGGTAGTAAAACAGCTAATAAACAATCTAAGCAAAGAAGACGTACCTTTCCTTGGGATGCGGGAAGGAAAATAGGAATCTGCCCCTGGAGGACCCATCTCGCCGGGCTCCCCCTGTCAACAGAAGTTGAAGTATCGCACCCAAGCACGTTATTATTGAGAATTTCTTTTAAAATGAAAATGTATGCCCATGAAACACAAACCCCCAAACTCCTGAAGGCACTGACATGACATTTAAGAAACCTCAAAGATATCAAATTAACAAACCACATAACCAGTTCTACAATGACAACAGACAAAATTGCATGCAGACACATGATGACAGAGAAGAAAAGAAAGCAAAATGACATCTGGCTTATTGTTTCTAGCAAATGAAAGAAAAGCAGTACCTTGCCTCCTCTGGGACCATGGCCACCAGGTGTACCATCAAATCCTGGAAAACCCTGTAATACACATAAAAATGATTGACTTTTCCTTTATCAGAGAGAGACTAAAATTATTTGGTGTGTACGAATTCCTGTAACACCAGTAAGGTTCCTTGTGTTTTGATGTCCCACCTCTTGGGCCAAGCCTAACTCTTGCCAAAGGCCAGACAGACCTGCTGTGCTGCAGGCTCTGCCACCCCTGGCAGTGGTGCAGATGGAAGGAGCACCTACACTCACACCATTCCATGGATGCTGCAGGGTGGAGCAGGAGAAAGGGGATCCTCTCCACGCCAGTTGACCCTGAGACACATGGGCCAGGCAGCCAGAACACACCAGCCTGCTGCAAGAAAACTAAACCAGTTGGAATCATTACAAGTGGACATATTTTCACTGGAATGGAAACACTGAGCAGTAAAATAGCTCTTAAGTGCACAGGTCCTTTTTGCTCTTTTCCAGGTGGCTGTTTGGCTGAAGAAGGGTTCCCCAGCTAAATGAGAAGAACTCAGAAGCAGCCCTGAATGTACCTTCCCCCTACTCTCCCACCCCTGGGCATGCCATACCCCTGAGAAAATTTTCCATCCCTACCCCAGAAGATCCTGCCCACTCCATGCTTTTAAAAGGTTTGAGATCCAAAAAATGTGGGCTAAAACGTACAGTAAAACATGTTACATCCTATTACATGAGAGTGTGTTTCAGCTAATGGCGTGAATAGAGAAAAGTGCAGATTTCAGAGATGCTGACATAGATGAGATCATCTCTTCTGTGTGCTTTACTCAGCTCTTCAGCAACTTTTGTTCTCTACAGAAAATGTATATATGTACTCTGGAAAGAGACTGGTGTAAAAAAGGTGTGCTTTTAGTAGATAACAGTGGCCAGATCAGCAACTGATGTCAATTAACACAGTTTTGCTGTAACCAGTAGTTTTGTATAATTCACACTTACAATTAGATTATTAGTCAGCTTTTTAAAATCTCAGCATCTCTCAAGTTTCACAGTGGGTACAACTCTTACCCAGAACTTTAATGTTATTAACATTCAAGTAAGCCACTTTTGAAGCAGTTTTGAAGCGCTACAAGTACCACAACTCTCTACAAGGTGCCGCGAACCCGACCACATGTTTCAGAGACTTTTCCATAATGGCAGCTGTACACCACTGTACCATTGGAAAAGGAGCCTCTTGATCAGGTGTAAAATCTCTTTACACTAGGTGGAGCTGGTGGTCTAAAAGCAAAGCCAGCAGCTTCCTACTTAACTGCAACTTCATTCATGTGCTAGCAGGACTTAACCATCCTTCTTTCTTTCTTAAGAATAAAATCATATAGAGTAGGGTGTCCCCTCTAACACACACATTATACAATGATAGTCCATCCAAACCAATGTACCTTCTGCTAAAATTATTGCCAAGATGCATCCTCAAAAAGAGGCAGCCACTGTTCACATCTGACTGGAGCATGAACCCATGTTAAGGTCAATCAGGGGGCTTTAATGGGTTTTGCATCAGCCTCTCCATGTATGTATTACTAATAGCAATTCCCTTCCACACCACCAGGACTGCATAGCTGTGCAAATGCTATTTTTCAGATTTCGTGTACTTTCATGTCCCATGTGTTTCACGTTATTATTGTTATGCCTTGGTGGCAGGACAAATCTTGAAACAACTAAAGATGGCAAAGCATGGAAAAATCGTGCATCCCACAGCTATTTACCTCATGGAAGTGATTTCTAATGCTGACTGAAGAAGCCTTTTTCTGAGACCAAACAGAAAGTCTCTGTCTGACAGAATGCTATTTTAAATATTTGGGTGTGTTTCCATGGGGACAGGGATTTAACTGGTATATTTATCAGTTTCCATCTCTTCTCTCTCTGTGATATCCAAGATAACCATATATCTCAACCACATCTGCAGAAAGCTATTCAAAAAAGTTTCTGCTTGAAGCAAGAAAATTACAGAAATCATAATCACAGTAATGGGAATGATGAAAGTGACACCTCCCCACAGTGCTCTCAAAAGATGCTCATGGTTTAAGCAAAACTGGACTTTAATTATAGGGTAATTTTTTTTTATCTCACTGATGAGAAAAATAACTGACCCAAAATTATAAGGATGGATGATCCCAGATGATATTTGTTAGACTACAGCTAGTGTAATTGCAGGCAGAATTTGTCTTCTACAGTTTACTTTTTGGACAGATTGCCTACATATGTGTTAGAAACAACAGTCTTGTAGGAAATACTCACTCTTTCTCCACTGAGTCCTGGAGAACCACTGATGCCAGGCAGTCCCTATGAAGGTACAATAAAATTAACAATATAAAATGACATTCTAACATCCTCAGGGCAAAGAACCATTATTATTTCTTAGATAAAATAAATCTAACATCCTGAAACTCCGAAATAAAATAAATCTAGCAGCTTGAAACTAACAGTCACACTTCAGATATGTTTTCAATTAGATTTTTGTATGGTGCAAACAGTACAGGTCTGAAATCTAATCTGGTATTTTATTTTTTCTCTCTTAATCAATACATTGTAAATTGACCATAAAGATTTTAAAGATGACTGAGATCTTTTTAAAAAATATATTCTCAGTACTGTTCTCACTCTATTTAAGCACTTCAGAAACACTGCCCCAAAACAAGCAGTCATAGATGCTACAAGGAAGCATTTAGATTAACTTTTGTTTGTCTCCACAAGTTAAGTGCAGTCAAACTCACGTTTGTTAACCACGGTCTGCAGACAGCTCAGGTGGAAACAGCGAAGCACAGTCTGTGCTGAGGACCAGGACAGAGGCTGTGGTTAGTGACCACAGCTTCAGGGTGAGAGATGCACAAGGCTTCCCAGCGATGGCACAGACATACCTTGCCATTCCTTGGCACACCTGTGAGTCCACAGGCACACCTGTGAGTCCCGTGGGGGCCTCCTCCCAGCACCATTCCAAAATGGCCTTTTCGCTTTCCTGCTTTAGGCAGTTCTGAGCTGGCCAAACCTACTGATCTGAAGAACTATAATTTCTATAGTTTGTTCATCTGTGTTTTGTCCCAGAAGGCAAACTCTCAGCTCAGATCCACATATTCAGTTGAGTGAATTCTACCTTTAATAAGTGACTCACCCTTTGTCCCGGGTAGCCCATTACCCCTTCTTCACCTTTTTCGGGAGGAAAGAAAAGTACACCCTAGGAAAGATTGCAGGTCAGTTCAATGCATTTCTTCATTATGTGCAAAAAATTGCAACACTGTTTTATGGAAGCTAAACAGGAAGAAAGCATCATTGTAACACAAGGATAATCTAGTAATAGCTACATGTGAAAGAACTGTTGTCCTTAAAATGAAATGTAACATGCTTGCTTCATTACAAGGGTAGGAGCAGGCCATTAGAGACAGCACAGTGTCTCCCTCCTATCACCTCCTTTATTTCATCTGTGTCTGCAGCTCTGAAGAAGAGCCAAAGCAATTATTCAGCTATACAACCAATTAAGCAACTCAGCTTATGCCCAAACTGTAGCTTCAGAGAGCTATTTGGCAAACACAGGCATGCTGCTATCCATCCTACTATACAAAACAAAAGAAGGGGAGAAACACATATCCCCCTTTTGCTACATCAGCATATAATCTACAGTTTTCCTAATGCGTAAAAAAAATCCTACACATGTAAAATATGAGCAGCAGCTGAAGAACTGGCTAGCAACCACACATGGAGGGCATCAGGGCTCACACTGTGACCTTCTCCCATAACCTTGTGGAGCTGCTGACCAGACCATCTGAGAAAATAAAGCTCTGCAAAATGCTCAGTGAGGCATCCCTGCGTGGTAAAGACTGTGTTGTAAACCCCTCTGGGAAGTCAAAAGGAACCACTCAATGGCAAAGCTATTCAGTCAGTCTAGAGGTTGTCTGTGAGTTATAACTAAACCATGCTCAGTCAAGCTGGGTTGACAGCTTTACACAATACACCAACATATGGGATTACTGCCCACTTACTCAACAGATCCAAAAAACCATGAGACAAAAAGTCTGTGTGTGTTGGACAGTAGACTAAAAAGGATAAAAAAATATTCCATATATTCTCATTTAATGAAATATAGTGAAATTTTAAAACAGATCAGAAGAATAAGTAAAGAGATTTATTAATAATTAAAACTAAAATTAAAAATGTGTGAAGGAAAGTCTTATTTCAGTAAACCAGTAAGAGAACAACTGATTGTGCTGTGGAGTTATTACACATCAAGTTGTTCAGTTTTTCTGAAGAGTTAGAACTGGTGTCACTGCTTGTAACACATCTATATTGCTCCATATCTATTTTGCATCACATCAGTGAAGAGTGCACAAGTATTAACTCCAATATTATTATTTGTCTTTGTTCTTCTCCACATGACTTACTGGAATTCCAGCTTCCCCTCTTGGTCCAGGGTCTCCTCTTTCACCCTAACAATAAAGAAAAAGTATTCAGATAGGTTTGGCATTGCCATTTACACTTCAATAACTTTTATACAACACAAAATCAAGAGAAAAAACACTACTCTTGTGCTGTTCTTTATTCATACACTTCTCATATGAAATGCATGTTTTCATAAGAAGTTTTTGAAGTTGCTTTTTAAAGAAATATTTGATAACTTTTCTAAAAAGGTCTCTAGGGATGTGAATACCCAGCTCTTTCCAGGCTTGTTCATGAGATGTCTGGGTGGTGAGTGCCTAAGTAATGCCTATGCATAAATGTACACTCTTCCATTTCTACCTACTGATTATCTATGAATTGTTTGATCAAGAGCTCCTGTTAGGGTACGACAAATCATAGCCTAAATTCCACTCTCTATATTGATGACATCTCCATTGAATGTAACAGCTCTCCAGGTAAAGAACTCACATGTGAGTGTCTCTGCTTAGTGATGGAAATCCCAGCGTGTATGTTATTTAAGGCAGACTGCAGAGTATGAAAGGTGTTTTTAGATCTTCCAGTATCATAGCAATTTACTGCAGAAATCGTATGAGCCACATAAACTTTCTAACTTCACATATGGGATGAAAAATTACTGGTCTGGAGGTTGCTGTCTGATACAGACAGGGTATGACAGTGTCTGCTCCCAGCAAGAAGCAACAGATGAGAATAAACTGCATCTCACTGGTGGGGATTTCTCCAATACATATGAATAAACCTTAACTCTAAGTATATAAATATCTGCATCACATAGATAAGTTATAAAAACAAACACAGTAACGGTTTCTCAGCAGGCATTTCTGCTTGTAAAATGAGATGTGAGTGATGGCCAGTAGTTGCATGCTTAAACAAAAGGAACAAGTTTGCCAAAGGTACCTCTAAACTTGAGAAGTACTCTCTGAATTACTTTAGCCACCATAGCTTCAATAAATACTTTATGATCCACGCTTGTGAAAGTAGCAGATTTCTCTTTTGATATATTAAAGCCTCTTAAGTTCTACATGTTAAAGCACGTTTGTACAATATTGTAAGTTTTGGTACTGCAGAGCTCTTAGTTCCTTGTTTATTTCAGAAAAATACCCTCTACTTACCTTGTGTTTGTCAGAGGGGACACCCATCAGTTCTCTTGGTGGAAGCCCAGGTGGACCTGGAGGACCTGGGGGGCCCTGCAGGAAAAACATGAAGGTACATTTACTAACAGTTCTAATACCTGGTCAAGCTGGTGATCAGCACACGCCCTAGGACACTGCAATCAAAGGAGCAGCACAGATTTGCCCCTGCTGGGAGTATGGTTCTAAACCATATACAACCATTCCAAATAAACTGATGGCAAGATAAATTAATTTTAGTGCTGGGTTAACATATAGCAATACTTGCTCTTGCCCTGTGTGTTTCCAGAATAACAGCAAAGATTATTGCATTATGTAAAGTGGCCTGGCTTTATAAATTTCAGAAGTGTTACCTCTGTGTCAGTGTAAATGAGAGCACAGAGACCTAGACATGTAGGGTTAGTTCAGCTTTGAAGTTCCTTATAGAGATTATAATTACTTTCAGACCTTTATTTCATTTTTCTCTTATAATTATATAATGCAATTGCAAATGAAGAGAGTATTTAAAATATGTTCGTTTATAAATAGCAGATAACATCAACCTGCCCTTTAGTAGTGATATTAATTCATTAGTTTTCCTTTACCTGTTCACCTTTTTCTCCGTAAAAGCCAAGGCCTCTGTTGCCCTGCAAAAACAATAGGTCAGTGCTTACCAAGTGTACAACCCTAATCTAATCTAAAATTCAAATTTAAACATGCTTAAAGGCCTTTTCAGGCTTACAAGTCTGTACAACATCACTGAAGAACTGCAATCAAATAATAGTCTAGGTTTACCTTTAAGTATTTTTATAGATCTAGAAGTAATTTTCTAGACCTAAACTTTTAGAGAGACAACTCTATTTAAAACCTCATGCTACCAGTGCTTCTTTGAGTCATCCACTCAGTAATGTCATGAAAAGATCAAGCATTTCTTTTGCAAGATTTTTAATAGCCTTGAATGCTAAATAAAAAAAACTTAAATGGGCTGGAACAATGAACTCATATTTTTTCCATGGAGATAAAACTGAATATTGTGAAGACTGCAAGGATTCTCTGTTCATGGGAAGCTACTGTGACTACAGCAGCAAATTAAATCTGGCTCTAGAACTGGTTTAATCTTTTCAGGGTAGATGATCCCAGTGTAAGATTAACTTCCCATGGTATGCAGCCAACACAGAAAGTCTTGTGCTACACAGTCTTTCATGCAGCCCATGGTTCTTTCTTTTACCACCTTCAAGTAGGTCTTGGATAAACCTCAGCAACACAAAATCAACATTAACAACTCTGACACAAAGTCTTACTTGTGGTCCTGGGGGCCCCGGGGGTCCTGGTGGTCCCTGGGGAAGCACAACAGGAGAGAGCAAGTTACTTGTTGCTTTCTAATCAATGCATGCAGGAGGTTAGTTACTTTCTGTCTGAAACATAAGTATATATATAGTAGGGAGTGTATTCCTCAGCATCCCATATGCCATCCTTACTATATTAGCCGTATTTACTGTTCTGAAAAATATCTTCCTAAATCACATTGTAATCCTTCTGAACAGAATGGCAGTTACCCAGCCTAGATCTAATGAAAACCCATTTTTCAAGTAGTAAGAACTCGTGTTTCGGATCCTGACAAAGCAACATTCTAAGCTCATATCTAAAGTTAAGCACATCTTTAAGTGCTTCACTGGGCCGCAGTCTTGGTACTGTATTGGTCTGTAAGGGGGTTGAACTACCACAGGCATCTCAGATTACCTATTTGGGACTGTACAGAACGAAATCAAGGGCAGATGGTGGAAGATGAAACTGAAACAGGAAATAAATCTGCCAGAGGCTTCCAAGAGGTAGGAAAGCCATTAATTGAAGAGATAATCTCCCTTGCTTCGGTCATCTGTGGTAGTCAACAGGCTCCAAAGAGCTCTACACATGAAAAACTCTGTCAAATGAGGAAAAGCTGGGGTGAATAAGAAGCATGAGCTGTTCAGCTCATGGTGAACGAGTGACATAGAAAGGAGAAAAGGTTGCAGGTGGAACTGTCCACCTACTGAGCCCTGAAGAGGATGTTAGCTGCATTATGCAAAATCAAGCCTAACCTGCAAGGAAAAGATAGTAACATTCAGGTGAGACCTGAACTTTTTAGGCACCTCTGCCTTGCTACGTACCTTTGTGTGCACAAACACCAGACTTGTTCTGAAAAAAACTTGCTTTTAAATCCCTTTTGGTTAGTTGAGTAATCTGTGAGCTATTGCCTGCCCTACTGGGCAGATGCACTGCACAGGGTATCCCATGGCCTGGAGAGCCTGCAGGGACCTGGGGGAGCCATGCCTGCCTTCCTGCACTACCCAGGACTTAGAGAAGAGCAGTGATGCAAACTCAGACCTGTGAAATGCTCCCGGGTCTCTCTCACAGGTGAGTCACAGCTTTAGAGGCAGTAAATAAGGCTGGATGTATTTTGCTCAAAATAGATGTTGTGGTGGGGCTCAGAAAATGTATGGTTCATAGCACTCCTAACATCCAAGAAAGAGCACTGGGAATATGAGTCACTGCAGACTGGGCTCCTGTGTGAAGCTCATGAACTTCTCTGGGTTTGCTTTAAAGAAAAAGTAAATAAAGGCCTGATTTCCCTTCAGGACGACCAGTGGAGAAAGAAAAGGTGCAGTTTACTCCAGGTGATAAAACAGGCCAGTGCAGAAAATTAACTTTGAAAGGCTTAGCATGCTGTGGATTTAGGGTTTTTTTCATTTGGTTTGGTTTGGGGTTTTTCTGGGGGTCGGGAGGAAGGGGAGAGAGGGGATGTCCCTGAAAACAGCTATGGAGGCTGTGAGTGAGAAGCCCTGAACTGATTTTTTCCCCTCAGATCAGGGATGTAAAGCAGGTCTAAAATAAATTTTGACAAAACAAAGAAAAAAGCAAATGCTACAAAGTTGTGTTACAGGAAAATAAAACAAGCTTAAAGAAAATGAAATAAATTGAATTTGAATATCTGCTTCTCACCCATAAAACTATTAACCGTGGAAATCAGAAATGTAGAAGTTGTATCTGGCGAGAACACAGTCTTCTCAAAGAACTATACTGCAATAGCTGTCAACATCAATGCTGTAAATGATGATTTTGGAAAAAAATTACTGAAAAAAAGTTTAAAAATAAAATTGCATTCTAAATACTATTCAGTCTCCTGTGAGAAGTATAGAGAGCTGATATACATATCCTTTATAAGCAGAAAAGATAACATATTCAAGTCATGATATTTTTGATAACTCAGTGTAGGGAGATGTTCCGAGGAGGTTAAAAAAATACAATATGAATGAAAAGCCTCTGACAGCACAGGGCAAAAAACCCTGTACCTCTTTCTGCAATATTCATCCCTTGGTGTCTCACAGTGCTTTTTAAAAGGTTTTATGTCCATTGACACCTTCTTGCTATTTCTAACCCAGGTTACAATCCAACATAACGGAACTTGCTGAGATAATTCTTCTGTTTGGTTAATTTTCTAGAGAACATAATTTAAATATACTTACCGGTCTTCCTCGCTGTCCTCTTGGACCAACAGGTCCTTGAATACCCAGTGTACCTGGAGGTCCCTTTAAATAAAAAAACACATCAACTATCAGTTAATGTTGTTCTGATATTAGTTGCTGTTGACACTTTATCACATCCACTGTAACACTACTTACTGGAAAACCAATGAACCCTGAATCCCCAGGATCTCCCTAAAAAAACAAACAAACAAAGAACAAAGAAATAAAAAATGCAATAAATTCTATATACAAAATTGAATACAATCTTTTTATCGCTCATTAATTTTCTTCTCATTCAAACAACTCATTATAACATACAATGTTACTCAAACCCTTCCATACAGATGCATTCCACAGAGATGCTGAGATAACTGAATGTGGCCCACACAGATTTCCTACTTTCTATATTTGGTTTAGTTGCACGCAATAGAGCAGCAGGCAACAATGTTGGCTAGTGAAGTTAGGGATCCAAACTACAAGGCTGAACTATACAACAGACCACACTGAATTTTTTTGTTGAAAAATCCTATCAAACCAGTGGCTTAATTAGGGCTATAACCTTAGCTGAAATGTCCAGGCTCATTTTCATGAGTTGCATGGGAATTACTGAATCATTTTGATTCTCTTCTGAGTCACTGAAAGCATTTGGAACATACTGTTTTCAGTGACCACATATTTTAACTTCAGTACATGCTGAAATGTTTTTGGAAATTAGATCCAAAAATGTTCTAGCCCAAAGACCTTTCAACACACATAACTAATGTGTTATTCAGTCCAAACACCTTCAATCATTTTGAGTAGCATCTTAACTACCTAGTTAATTTGAGTTTAGTTAACAGAATAATTTGTGGAACCAAATACTTTCTGAAGAGAATACAGGTGTCAGTATCCATCCTTGGCCACAATATAGTCGAGCATTTCTTAAACATTACTTAATCCCTCCTTAATCATTCCTAACAAGTTTACTAACTTACTAACAAGATTACTAACAAGTGCAGATCTGAAGAGTTTCTAAAATGAAAAGAAGATTCCACTAAAAATACAGGCAACTCACAAATATGTCAAGAGAAATATCTATTTTGGCACTTACTGCTGGCACAAAATACACATAAACAATGTCAGCAGACCCCTTCAGTGCTGAGTATAGCTCAGTTGCAGCTTTTAAATCAGCCACAATTTATATTCTACATATGTAATCCCTTATCTCCTTCTGATACCTTCAAATTATGGAAGGTTATACATATATGAGAAAAAGCTGCAAGTGATTACAAGTTTTAAGGATTAGGCATAGTAAAAGCACCCATTGTAATACTTGGTGTTTACTAAATAACTAAATAAAATATTGAAGGATATTTTACCCTAAGTCAATCAAACACTTGCGTGAAAATTTTATAGAAAAGGTGCCAATAGTAACCAGAATCATTCAATGGACAAAACTATGGCAAAGGGAGCATTTTGCCATGCATGATAAAAGGGAAGTCGTTGAATAAAGAGGGAAATACTTGACCTACATCATCTACAGTGACTTTGTGATCCACCTATAGGCTGACATTCCTTGGAAATAACTGAGTGGAGATTTTTTCCCTTGGACATCAGATAAACTTTGCTGCAACCAGAGAAAGCAGAAGGTGCCTTTCAAAGCCCACACAAAATCAAAGTGGGCCTCTTGGGACATGCCCATCAGAGTATAAGAAAAATTTACTCTCCGTCATGTGTCTGAAAAACTGTACTGGGCAAGAATAACTGCTGTGAGTTACAGACATACCCTGTATCGGCTGATGATCTCCGGAGCTACTATGTACGGCTCCCCCTTCTGGCCCTTGGGCCCTTGGACTCCCTGGAGGTGACCAAAAAACCAAAACACAGTGTAAGCTCTCACACCATATATGCTAACATGTAAACAGCTAAGCGTGAAATGAAAAATATTTGTTGGTGTTTTCGTAAGTATACATAAACACACTGCAGTTTACAGGTAGAGACTATGCCTAGCTTTGGAAATGTATGGTTTAGGGAAAAAAGTGTAAACCCTCACAGCACATAAAAGGATGAATTTCTCAATCTAAGGGAGAAACCCCCCATTACCTGGGAGTAGTGTTATGGGGTAGCATCTCCTAGCTAGAACTGATGCTGCAGCTTCCCAGGGCTGACATGTGCCCTGGTAAATCCAGGAGCCCCACCACTCACCTCAGCATGATCCTGTGTATCTCACCATGAAAAGCCAATACTTTGGCCATGAGGCAGGAAAGAAAAGGTTACTTTCATCAGCAGTTGTGAGTTTAATATTATTTTATTGCTGTTGGTTAAAGCTGTACAGGTTTTCCTACAATAATCTCTCTGTAAGACCTGTGTGACAGGTATAGCTCTGAGCAGACCTTCTGGCCATGGCTGCAATTCAGTGACTAAACACAGAGCAGTGTGCCCACACTGAGTCTGCACAAATGCTCTGCTGGGCCAAAAGGCCCCACGTTCCCTTCATTAAGAGATGTCCCATTAACTTCCAACCCACATGTGAATGAAACTCACTCCAGCAATGTTCTTAGCTTCAGATACTCACTCACTGCCAGCTACTTACAATGGTACCAGGGAAACCAGAGAGTCCAGGAGTTCCCGAGTCACCAGGGTCACCTGCTGTCCCATTACAGCCATCATGACCTGGTTTGCCCCTTGGTCCTGGCTGGCCTGGATGACCCTGTTGAGGAAAAAAAAAAAAGTGTTTATCTATCCATCTGTTTCTAGTTTTCCTTTTCCTGTAGTCATGAAGTATTTAGACATTCTCACATTAAGCCCAAGGCTTGGATCCATGGGAAACTAGGATTTTCAAAGACAGAAACAGACAGTGCCTTTTTTTAATATAGCTGCAGCTTGAACCAGATGCCCCAGACAGCATGAAAAAATGAGTAGTGAAGGACCTCTCAGAAAGGGTAAGAAAGCTATGTTCAATGCAGGCTCTGTTATGCAGAGAACTAAGCCAGATGAGGCTGCTGTGCAGGGATCCACCAAGAATTGGGATTGTTAAGCATTTGAGTGCTTCACACTGGAAGAGTGAGAAGAACAGTTCCTCACTGAGTTTGAACAGCCTCCAAGCCAGGAAAAAAGTCAGAGATGCTGTTGGAACTAGATTGAGTGTCATGATGAGGCTGTGAATATGGAAGGAAACAGCAGGGCTCAAAGGCTGGAGAGCTGCAGGCACCCCAAGACCTTGACACAGAGCCTCTGAAAAGTTACTCCTGTCTCAAACTGGATTTTCATTGCTGTTCCTACATTGACTTTAATTGCTGTTGCTTCTGGTTTGAACTGAGGCTGATGAGAAGCAAATCTTCCCTTGAGCAAATCATAGAAATGAGCACAAAACATTTGTCCCTTCTCCTTTATCGATCGCAAGAGTTTTCTCTTTGCTTTTGCTCTATTGCTTAGAAAAAACAGAGGAATGTCCATGTCCTTACTCAGCTCCACCAAGTACTGGCACTCATTCCAGGAGAGACTGAGTCTTGCCACCATTCTCTCTTGGCTCCCAGCCCTACATCCTAGCACCGTGCCACTGTGGTTTGTTCAGGTGTCTATCTACCTGCCTTCGCATGGTCAGTGTTAAGACTTGGCCCGAAAAAACTGGTTGGGAAATGTAAAGGTGCTTGAAGGACAGGGGAGCGCGACAAGAGGACACAATTAAAATGCAGGTTCAAGTACTGTCTGAAAGTATTTATCCCTCACAATGCAATGTGCAGAGGTCAGGGAGGCAGGGCTGAAAAAGAAAACATGCCCAGGTAAGAGAAGCAGTCCAGCTATAGCAACACTGGGCTTCACAGGGGAGCAATTTACTCTGCTTCCCAGGATGTTACAGCGCTTAGAAAAAAACTCAGCATGATGCAGTGAGATGAACAAGATCCTTGGTTCAGGAGTGTTAATAGAAATGGCAAATATGGTCTTTTTTTCTTCCTTTAAGAGTGAGAAAGAGGGAGACGAGGAAGATTGTGAGAGAGAAATCCCTGAAACTTGATAGGAATCTCTTTTGGAAACAAAAGAGGGTGAAAGCAGAGTGGATGTGGATGCGTGGGCTGCAAAGTAGGGCCCCGGTGTCAGGGAGCACTACAAAGGAAACCCAAGCCTGGGAACTCTGTCCAGGGATTCCAGTGACTCAGATTTCTTTGTTATTTTATGACACGAGATGTAAAGAAGTGTAGGCTGGGAAAATACTGCGCTCTGAACTTTACCCGGTTTTCCTCTTTGAGTGTTTCAGTTTCATGGACCTGGTAAATTTGTTCAAAGTTTTACACTGTTTAGTGCTCAGTAAGTTTTTTAAGACAATCTCAAGCATGCCGTATGAGCTATAAAGCAAATTAACCATAGTTAGTATTCTTAAAATCACTGGTCTTTATACGTTCTCTGCAAATCAGAAATAATTAGGAATGACCCACTCGTGTCCTTTGTTCACAAGCTCAAGAGTTGTGAAGCACTTATGTCACAACTCTTTCCTACAAAAGAACATACTTAGCTGGGTAACCTCCAGAGCCATAAGAAATTTCTGTCCTTTTCTGCCCCTTTTACAAGGGGATTTCTCCACAGGACAAAGCAAATGGACTTTAATTATCTGAGGGAATGAGAGGGAGCAGATTCTGCTCTTTTGTTGCGCATCTGCAGTTCCACTCACTTCAGCAAACGTCCTTAGCTGAAAAGTATGTACGTGGCTGATGTAGAATTTAACCCAGACATTTTAATTAAAGTACAAAGGCTTTAAGCTAGCGTGCAATATTTGCAGTTGGTGATTTCTTAACGATGAAGTAACTCACTACTTACAGGAATGCCATCTGCCCCGGGGAATCCAGTGACTCCTCTTTGTCCCTAGAGTGAAATAGCACAATTAAAATGATGTTCTGCCAGCATTTTGCTTATTAGCTAAAACATTTGATATTCAGAAGTTACCACTTCTCCTTTGGGTCCAGTTATTCCTGGGTATCCTCTTTCACCTTTGTGACCTTTGGGACCTTGCACTCCTGGGATCCCCATCAATCCTGGTGGTCCAGTGAATCCCTGTGATCCAAGGAGTCCTGGCTGGCCCTGATAAAAACAATAAAAACAGCATTTACATAGGAACAGTCGTGATGCACGAAGCTGGATAAGTTATCACTGCTGCAATGGAATCAATCTCTCGAAGAAAAAATAAACACAGAATTTCTTTCCATCCCAGTAGGCCAGGCTCTTTGATAGAAGTCATCTGAAACACCACACAGAGAAACTCCAGCAGCAGTGACTATATTGCACATGTGGTCACAAATTAACACATGGATATCAGCATTCAAATCAATATTCACTACTTCAGTATTCATGGCCACTCTACCAAAAAACTGCTTTCTTTGCAATGAGGCTTCTCAAGAGCAATTCTACAATATCATGTATGACACTCCAAACAAGTAAAATATGCTTAACTGTGAAATTTGCTTATTAGCCATATTTATTACAAGTGCAGTCTGATATTTAATGGCAGGAATTTCTGCTTCTTTAGTGATGATATTTCTATTCAGCAGTGGAGCCTGAAAATGATGGGACATGCATGGATCCACACAGGTTGAAGAGCTGCACACAAGGCTCCCTGGTCTTTCTCCCTTCCAGTGCTGGTTCAGCTCTTCAGGCCACTTCAACCATTGTTTAAAAATAATCCCTGTTGGCTGCCAACATCACAAGGCTCAAAAGGGGAAAAAACAATTTTGAAATGACACCACGGTGGCTTAAGTAATGGATTGTGACAGCATGTCTGAGATCTGTGAACTGAAGTATTTGAATATCGTTCCAGATGTAGCGTCACTGAAGGCACACATGTTTTGCATGTACTCACTGCACTAATGACATTAATAGTAAATTGCTGCAACCTTTTCTGGAGAAATACGCTTTAAATGGGGCAAAGCACCATCTACCAAGACATTCAAATTAAGTCAAATCTAATGAAAGTTGTTTTTCAAATGCAATTAGATTTTTTCCACAGACCAGGCTGCAACAGCATCAGTATCTCATAAAGGAAGAACACAGCAAACCATGAACAAACACATATACATTTATACAAAAAAGCTGATTAAAAAATACTACCTTCTCTTAGTATAAAATACTTACAGTCTTGTCCACTTCTTCAAAGAAAGAGCTAGAAGATGAATGCAATTCCTGTTCAAGAATTCAATTTCATTTAATGCTATTGAGGAGTAAAGAGGGCAGTGTGGGGACTTGAAAAAAAAGAAACCTGTAGAGATCCTGATTTCTTTGGATCAGGAAGTTGTACCAAAGATACTGAATAATGCCTTACTGATATTAGACAAAATTTATTTTAGTCTCATAGGCCCACTTGTGATACACTTCAAAAACTTCATAGACAACAGCTATCTAAAATAAACATTTATCTGTGCTATAGCTGTCTTCATACAACATACCCCAAACCAACACTATGACTGCAACACAGCTTACTTGTAGCTTCAAAAACAAATCAATTTTCCACACTGCTTCCATGTAAAATAGTTTTCACAACACTTGGAGTAGGTTTTATATTTCAAATCTTTTTGTATCATATCATACGAGTCCATATTGAGAAGCTGACACAGGCAAACAAAGTACAGAACTCAGTGCAAGTCTTTATTTTGGAAGAAAACAAGGAATGAGCCAATATGAAGGCTGAATTACATGGAGTTCCTTGGGACAAGCCACCAGGATGGATCTCGTACAGTGTGGATCTTTTACTCTACTGTTGATCATGACTGATTTGACAAGACTGATGGTTTAGGAGCAGTGCCTGAGGACACCATGAATTTCAGTGTTTGAGCTGTCAGTGTAAAACAGAATTCCCTCTGCTTACAACCAAGCCTGACTTTATATAGCATCCCTACTTTTAAACCAAGTCTGCTCGTGTGGATTATTAGGTGCTAGGAGGCCAAAGTCCTTTCAGATTAAGAAACTGAGAAAGAACAAAGATTACATGAATACATCTAAAACATAAAAGAACTCATGCTGGCAGGAGGTATATGCATCTGAACAAGCAGCTGCTCATTTCCTTACGCCAGGCACCGCTGGCTACTACAGATGCATCTGCCTCCACAGCACTAGTTCTTAGTTTTTCTGAAATGCAGTGAATCTCTAATAGTTGTTCTGTAGAGGTGCAGATCACAGTAGACATATTTTCTGAGTTGCCTCACTCAAAAGGAAAGATGCTGATTAAAAGCACTAAAATAAAGACTTAAATCTGAACCAGAATTTTTCAGTGTGAGTTCCAAGATCAGGAAAAAGAAGTTCTTTCTTATGCTCATTTTCTCCACTTTTCTTATCTACTATGGCTCAAAATTTAAGTATATGGGAATTGACAGGATATATATGCCCCACAAAACTGCTTTTTTAGGGAAATAGACATTTCACTCATTAAGAAATGGAGTCTGTGATGTTTTTGTTTGTTTGGGTTCTTTTGGTAGAGCAGTATAAATTCTTATGCAACTATCAATCAAAAATATTTTGATTTTAATACAAAGCCTTAAAATATCATTAAATGCTTAAGGTAATTTGTTCTTCCTCATTTAAATCTAGAAAGGAACCTTTAAAAAGGTTCAAAAAGTATGGAAACATATCCATTACATCTGCAAAGAACACAGAAAAATGACTCAAATTCATTTGAATTGGCTCCAGTTGCATTTAATTTCTGAAAACAAATGTTTCAGTTGCTTCTGCAAAGAAAGGAATACATGGATTCTGTGCAGTGAAAATGCCACTTCATTTTTGGACTACCCGAAAGCCAAAATAAATCAAATAAATTCCAAAAACCACTCATCCTCCTGAGATAAGCAAAACATCTCTTTAGTGTCCCTCTACATCCCTTCAGAGGGCAGCTGTCTGGACATAGAAGACGTAAAACTTTTCATTGCAGTTTCTGATAAAAGGCTGGTTATGTTCAGAATTGTCAAATCCGTGCCTGTGTTTTTATAGGGACCATGCAGAGCTGTGCAGTTCAAAGGTGCTATTCCATGGAACACAGTTACCTCTCTAACTCCTACATCACATACCACTCCCCCACTCCCAGTCCCATCTTCCTCTCTGGTGTGGAGGAAGAAATAAACAAGGAATGGAAAACAAGGAGGAGGGCTGGGCATCAGCACGCCTTCCCCACGCTTTCCTGATAATTATCTAGTCATTTGTTTGTTGAGGAATATGGGTTATTTAATATTATTTGCAACAAAGACGAGAGAATAGATCCTTATGGGACTAGTTTAACATGAGGCTAGAGTCAGAGCTAGTGAAATACTTAGTATCATGACAATGTTTGTGTAATTCTTCAGCCGATTAGTACCTTGGCTTGTTAACTGAATTAACTTTGTTAACCTTCATTAACTCAGACTTGTCAGCTTTAACTCTGCTTTCTTTACCTCGGATCTTTTGTTGAACAAGTATGTCCCCTTTTCATTAGCAAGTGACCTAAGAACACTCTCTTTGGCAAAGGTCACTGAGGAGATTTAAGCAAAGACAATCAGTTTGAAAGGTTCAGTCAAATAAAGCATGACTCAATTCTTAGTCCCAAATACCCCTGTGTGACACATGCCACGCATGGTACTACTCTGCCTGTGCTCCTGGAGGGTCAGAAATCCTAGAAAATTCTCCAAAGCTGTAAAATTGTGCCCAACTTAAAATTTCCAGGTCTTAAAAAAAAAAAAAAAAGGCGAGCCTAGGGAAGCATACAATCCATGTCGTATTTTAGAAAACTCATAAAGTACTTTCTCTTGAACATGCTGTGGCCCATAGTGCTCTTGCCATTTCACCAGGGTGAACTGGACCTCTCCCCTAATCCAGAGCACGGCTCCACTACCCCATGTCACCCATCACAGGACTTACAGGCCAGGGCTTATAGGCTCGCTGAAGTGTGCGTGGAATGCCACGGCCAGCACCTCTGAGGGAGCGCATAAACAGAAAAGGAAAAAGCGGGCTGATGGAATATCTTGAAGACTAACTAGAAGTTCTTTTGCTGTTTTTATACAGAACTTCCACAATTGTTTAGCTGAATTACAAAGCTCTCAATGTCAAGATATACACCTAAATAGGCAGTCCCTGCTTTGCTCTTCCTGCAAGTTCAGCTAACTGGAAGAGGTCTCGCAAAATTCTTGTGGCCAGCCCAGATATTGTGCAAAAACTATTTACAGAGAGGAGCAAAGGTTGGAAATTAGAAAGCCTGGAGGAAATCTCCCTAGAAAATATTTGCCATGTTATATATTTTCACTTGTTCAGTGACATGCATGAAATAAAATGCTGCCAAGGTTGTGGCTGAATTTAATAACTACATTTTGCAATTAAGTACCAGTGGACGCAAGAAGATCCTGATCAGACTTTTAAATTTGTACTCAATGTTCATGTTTTGCAGCTTGAACTTTAATTTCCAGTTCTTTTATGATGAGTCAGATGAAAGAGATATGTTGCAATACTTTCTTCCTTCTAATTTACTGTTAAATTTACAGTGTGGAAACAAAATTGACAGAGAAGGGTGTTCTACTTTTGAGAGCAACCAAATGTTTGATGTGCTATACAAACAAAGATGCAATAAATGACAGTACCTGCTCCAAAGGATTTAAAACACAGGAATCATGAATTGCTGAGAAATCCACCCACCGGGGTGGAGATACAAAGACAGGAGAAAACTGTTGATTTGTAAGAAAGAGGAGACAGAATCAGAGTTTCTACAGAGCTTCCCAGCCATTGAGCCCATTTCTCCATGTTTCATTACAGATAGCCATTTTGCAACTGCTTCTGGTACATGGAATGTGATGACTCAGTATTCCCCACACGAGAACGAGCCTTGTAGACCATCATTTCTTTTAACAGTGGACAAAAAGGAAGGAGGTTAATTCCCTGACATTTTAAAAAGGTCATTGGTGAAAGGACAAGTTCATTTCCTGAGGGAAGGGTGACCTGACCATGACAGACAAGCTGGAGCTGGGATTTTTTGCAAGAGCATTTAGTCTGGAACGGTCCCTGTAAGAACAGATGGGGAAAGGACGTGACAGCAAGGACCTCAGTGCACTCCTACTCAGCGAGACCAGCAAGCGGAACAGAAAGCAACTCACCAGGGAATAAAACAATTTGTAAGGAAAATGAGCAACTTTTGAGCTGATTAAAAGAGCTAACCCAGGAAAAAACATCCCCCCAAGCACACAAGAAAGAAACAGAAAAGTTTTTAAATGTAATGCTGGCAAAATGTAGAAAACTGGGTGTAAATGTAGGGAATTTATGATTCTTTCAGGTGGTTTCAATGGATGTAGTGCACTAAAGCAATCACTGACCCCAAATAAAAAATTGGGTGCTCCCACCACCCCCAAAAATATAAATTACAAGGAAGAACCTCAAGAACCCTGCTGTGGCACACAGAGTCAGACTAGGATGGGCATATCACCTGGCATTTCTGCTGGAGCGTAAATCCAGGCAGTTTTCTATGAGTTTATGCGTTAAAAGTATTAGAGGGGAATATGTAGGGGAAGGGTTTGGGGTTCAGCTCCATCAAGTGCACACTTTGTCAGAAATACTTCACCTATGGGGTTGCACCACTTTGGGCTGAGAGGCAGAGGAAACCAGACCACACAGAGCACCTGCTGCCATGGCATGGTTTGACTCAGCAGCTGCTTCTGGTGGCACTGGGCTGCCCAGTATGGACAGACTTCCAGAGATCTTCAGACATGGGTGAGTACAACATCTACCATGACACAGAAGAAAATGGAACATTTCTGTACATTACATCATTACGTTGTACATTGATGATGTAGTTTGAATGGTTCCATCCACCTCAGCAACTCAAAGAGTTTTGTTTAAGCAAGATTTAAACACTTTCGTAATTCCACCTAGGAAGAATAGATCAAAACAATCCATGGAAGGGTAGGAAATACAAATACACAGGGCAAAACAAGACCAATGCTAGCCACTGGAGAAAAAGATCATCCGAGAGAAAAAATCCTTAATTTTGTGCAGGCTTGGTTGTTAAACATATTAGCATGTTACTTTATTTCTGTGTCTTCAGGACTGCAGTAATGACTCCTTCCCAAAAGACAGATGCCTTGCAAGGCAGTTTGCAGTGAGCATTCAGAAGCTCCTCACTAGATGGCACCAGCCATTGCTGCGGCACGCAGCCCCCACCACCGCAGGTGCAGTTTTCCAGACCATGGTACAACCTTCAGGAAATCTGATAAGGAGTTCAGATAGGGTCAAACCGTCCTTGAGCGAGGGCTGAGGCAACAAAAGCAGAAGGTTTCTGGCAAAACGTCTGTAAGTGAGATAGCTAGGGAAGTGCAAATGTATTGGGATTAAATGCATCGTGCAACTGAGCAGCATGGCTGCCTGAAGCAAAGGTGTTCTGTCATTCAACCTTTATTTTGTGTAGTAGACAAACTTGGGCTTCTACGAGAAAAGAGAAAAACTTATTATCTTACTTCTCCATTGGATTGGTAAATTTACATTTACTGTCACAGGCCTGAAAATTCTCAAATTCATCTTCTGAATCTGTATTTTTAGCGTAGGGCTGGCATTAATTTCTGCCACCACACTGATACCAAACGGGGAGCCTTATTCTGGTATTTCGGACATTTGGTAACAACATGGTTACCAGTATACCACGGTACCAGGAGGAGATGGGACTTCTGTTGTCTGACTAGAATATTGATAAGCAAATCAAACAAACCTTCCTCTTGTGCCCTAAGCTGTGTGATATTCAATTCTTAAACACAGAGTAGCACTGAAAGAATCAGCAGGCTTTAACAAAAAAGTACCTAACTAATGATTATTTCTACTTTTTTTTTCCTGTTTTGCTACTTTAGAGGAGGTTATTTAGCTGAATTTCACATTCCAGCTCTTATTCCCAGAAAAGACTTTCCTTCTCATTTGTTAAAAAGCTTTTTTTATTTATAACAAAAGTAAACAAAAAATTATAAAATTCATTAAAAATAACTAAAAAATGAGGCTAGTTCAGCCTAGTGGCATGGTAACAATCTGCTGTTCTTTTAACTACATTGTCTGGACATATGACATTTTCTCTCAGGACAGTGGTGACCAAATGACACTAACATTAATTCCAGAGCAGTGATTCAGCTTGCAGAAGGGTGGATTTCTTTTCTCTTTTTTTTTTTTTTTTCATTAAGGAAGGAATACACATTAAATCTTCATAAAAAAGGAACTATGAAAGCATTCTCTTTACCAGAAGCCACATCCCTTTTCTGTACTCAGTCATGAAATAATTTTGTACTGTTTTCTGTTCCCACGGTTTGATCTAATTTGTGATCTTCCAGAAAGCTGCTATGTCACCCAAGAAGATAAAACATGTGCAAAAGTAAATATATGCTGGAATGTAGGTCAAGAACTCAAAAGAACCAGTTAATAGTTTCTTCATGTCACAAAATACACAGGAGTAAATGTCAGAAATGCCTTCTGTGCTTTGCAGTGCTTCTGCAGTAACAACAATACTGGGACCACAGCAATGGCCTCTCAAAGAAAAGCATCAGAAAGGGCAAGTCTAGACAAAACCACACGACAATTTCCATACTAAACCTTCAAAAGGTTATTGCATAGAGGAAAGGAGAAGATGAAGGTGGACAAGACGTGGGAAAGAAGCGTTGGACAGAGGCAAAGGGTGGTTTTGTTTGCAGACTCATTAAGGGGATATATCTGGAAGCACAAAACAGAATCTCTGCTGAAGTATGGCTAAACAGACAAACTAGGAAATTTAGGAACAGAATTAAGACATATACTAGCAAATATGTCTCTCTAGTGAGCATGCTCTACTGAATTATGTGAGAAGACTTGGAATGACTTGAAAGGCAGTGAATTTTTTAAAGTATTGTATTTATTGAACAGATGTAGCCATTTATCTACATGCAGTGTAGTCATCAAAAGCTCCCATAAAGCGCAGGTGATATTCCATGGCATGATATCCTAATGCAGATATTCAAACTAAGTCGAATAAATGCACCTGAATGTGCCCATTTCTATGAAAGGAGCCCAGGTCTCTAGCCCAAAAGTTGACCTCACATCATTGCTTTCTAAACTGCGCAAGAAGGCAATACCCCAGAAGATCAAGCCCTGAAACTGTGGATTTAGCAGTTAGAATTAAGACTGAAATAAACTGCATTGCAAAAATCATGCTGCATGAAAAAGGAGCTGGATATAAGTGCAATAAATTTACTTAACCTGGCAGGCAATATATGGCAGAACTGTTGCTACTGGTGGTACAAAACAATAGGATTTTCTTGGAAGTTAGAAATATTTCAGCATAAAAGAGTAATCAGATGATAATGTTGCGTGCTCAAAAGCACATTCATTTATTCCATGTTAGCCTGAGAGTGGAAGTGCAGTTAACAGAGCCACTCACTTTATGTTGGTTAAACTGAGACTACCAAGCTAAGACAACCATAAAATCAGAAAAAAACCCTCCTTCAGTGACATGCAAATACTGTCCCTTTGACTTTCAGCTAAATTCTGTTTTTGAGAAAGAGGTAACTAAAGTTAAATTTGGAGATGTCAACTTTGAATTAACTTGAATGAACTTGAATGAGCTAATGATGTTTTACAGAACACTAAAATGACATTGATTTATACTTGTCAAATGTTCATTACTACGTAATTAATTGGAGAAGGTTAGTTTGATAGCCAACCAAAAACTCATCAGAGAGGAAAATCACCTCGCCAAATATGCTCTTATAACCAGACAACTATCACGCTGATGGGTGTGGACAAGGAGCAGGAGGAAGCAGAGAACTCTCAGTTACTCTGTGACATCTGCTGTATCATGCTCATATGAAAGAGCAGACTTTGGTCATGGTGCCTATTAAACGTGTGATTAAACATTTGGAGGACAGCAAATGCCTTATATGTTTTTAGAACAATGAGTATATTTATAGAACAAAATTCTGTTCATTCGACATGGGTTTTTACAGGATTAAAAAGCCAAAAAATTTCCAAGGCACCATAGAATGCAGTTCAATCTTCCTACTCTGCTAGTATCTGCACCAAAATAATTTTTTTTTATTCTTTCCATTAATTCCATTCATTTTATTATCATCATAATATTAAGATCAACTGCTTTCTGGGACTTTTTAAAAGCATACTTCACACGTATTGCCAGAAACTCGGATAACACACTCAGTTGGATAGCTGTAAGGTTGCTGCTTGGCTAACTGGGCTTCTCAAGGCAAGACAACAACCAGCACCTGCTTGAGTTAGAACATTCAGTCATAGACACAAGAGCCAATCTGCCAGTCCAATTGCTTTCAAATGGCTTTCAGTGGTGTGTGGGAGTGTTCTCAAGATCCTAAAATTCAGGAAGTTCAACACAGATGTTTTCTGTCAGTAGGCGTTGGAAGCACCAATAGTAACATCTGTTCACTTTTCATATTTGTGAGAACATTTTTTTTTCTGTCCAAAAACCATTCACTGTTGAAATTTCCAAATTGTGCAACTGGCCAAAATGTTAAGCTCATTAGGCTCCATGAGTTTAAGAGTATGTGAAAATGAAAACCCCTGCAGGAGTTCAGCCTATCGTATGCCAATTTTCCCGTTCTGTGTTCTTCTGTTTAAACTAAAGCATAACTATTTTTGTGATGGGAACAGCTATCAAAACTGACTTGATCATGCAAATAGAAGTTACTACTGGCTGTTTTAACCATAGAAAGAATTTAATTCTCTTACAGAGGCTGTGACTTTTTAGTAATTTGTGTACTGGGATACCCTCTCCACTGGGAGCCCAGAACACATGTTCTAGCAGCATGTACAAGGGACTCGGTACAGACCCTCACACTCCGGTCATGGGAATTTACAGTTTGGGACAGTCTCTGCGTTCCTGACAAGGCCAGATGATTGGCTCTGAACCACCAGGAAGGACAGGGGCCTTTAAGGCAGATGTGTGCAGCAATATGAAAAGTCATTGTTGATACAGAATCAGAGACATCTTTTTTTTCTCCTAACCCTTCTAGACAGATGTGCCTCAAGAGCAGCAGGGTGCTGTGATATCATCTGAATGGAGTTTGTACAGTTGTTTCCTCTACATGATTTCCCAACCTTGATGTATCAATGCAAATGCTCTAGAAATTTCAGTAACTGGGACTCTGTCAAAACCTGCTGTTGAGTCAGCTACACTGAAGCTAAATCAACCCTTATGCCTTCCAGTGTATGTGGCTTGTTAACATCACAAATATTCTAAAACAATCACTTTGATGGTCGTTAAGCTGGGCCTGCCTTCATGGTGGGTTTGGCTCCAGAACCAACAAATAATCTAAATAATCTGCAATCTATGAGAAGTCTTGCCATCTTCAGTTAGTAAACAGAAATATTGAATATTATCAGCAGTTGTCTTTTATATCATACAATTATGTTCCCTGCACAGATTCACAAAACGTTCTTACAAGTTGGCAATACTAGATTGAGCTGAATGACCATCTAGGGAAGCCAAATTATTTGGGGAAAGTATTACAGCAACCAATTACTTGGAGAACTCTTCGTGATTCTGTGAAGTCTTTCTTCTTTTTTTTTCTTTGAAACAGGCAGAAGGAGAGTAAAAGTATTTTTCTTTGAATCATGAAAGAAATAGTTCTGTATCATCTACCCAAAAAAAATGAATGTAACTTGTGATAACAGTCTTGGAAAAGGTCAAGGGTGGAATACAAATTTGAATAGGAAGGTTCTCCAGATCCATTACAAAATATCTAGTTTTTCTGGTAGATTCAGTTTGAGGTAGCACTAATGGGGGCCAAGAGTGCCCACACATCTTCTGCAGATTCCAAAATCTCATCACTCATGGGAAAGGATGTTCTGGAGAACACCAGCAGCAGACAGTTCCACAGCTGTTCAAGGAGAAAGCCTATTTATCATTTCAAATGTTGATTTCAAAAGCTACTGGAAATTTTTTAACCATTTATTGTAGGCAGTATGGGCTATGGACCTTCAGTGGAGGATCAGGATAAGAATCAGAGCAAACAATTTTGTTTGATCATAAAATCATAGTATGGTTTGGACTGGAAGGGACCTTAAAAATCATCTCGTTCCAACCTTGCTACCAAGGGCAGGAACACCTTCTACTCCACCAGACTGCACAAAGCCCCATCCAACCTAACCTTGAACAATTCCAGGGGTGGGACATCTACCATCTCTCTGGGCAAGCTGTTCCACTGCCTCACCACCCTCACAGTACAGAATTTCTTTTGAATATTTAATTTACACTTGCTCTCTTTCAGTTTAAAGCCAATACCACATGCCATTGTGAAAAGTCTCTCTCCAGCATTTTTGTAAGCATCCTTTAGATACTGAAAGNGACCTTAAAAATCATCTCGTTCCAACCTTGCTACCAAGGGCAGGAACACCTTCTACTCCACCAGACTGCACAAAGCCCCATCCAACCTAACCTTGAACAATTCCAGGGGTGGGACATCTACCATCTCTCTGGGCAAGCTGTTCCACTGCCTCACCACCCTCACAGTACAGAATTTCTTTTGAATATTTAATTTACACTTGCTCTCTTTCAGTTTAAAGCCAATACCACATGCCATTGTGAAAAGTCTCTCTCCAGCATTTTTGTAAGCATCCTTTAGATACTGAAAGTGCTAAAAGGTCTCCCTGGAGCCTCTTCTCCAGGCTTAACAGCCCCAGGCCTCAGCTTGTTCTCACAGGAGAGGTGTTCTGGCCTTCTGATCATCTTTGAGGCCCTCCTCTGGACTTTCTCCAACAGGTCCATGTCCTTCTTATCTTGGGGGCCTCAGAGCTGGACACAGCACTCCAGTCTGGATCTCATCAGAGTGGAAGGAAGGTGGAGAATTACCTTCCTCAACCAGCTGGTCACATCACCTGGTTTTGATCCAGCACAAGATGTGTTGGCTTTCTGGGCTGCAAGGATGCAGTGTTGAGTCATGTCGAGCTTCTTGCCCACCAACACCCCCAAGTCATTCTCAGGGCTGCTCTCAATCTGGTCATACCCCAGCCTGTATTCATACCGGGGGCTACTCTGACCCAGACACAGCACCTTGTATTTGGCTTTGTTGAACTTCATGAGCTTTTCACACTGGATGGCATCCCTCCCTTCCAGCATGTTGACCGCACCACACAGCTTGGTGTCATCAGCAAACTTGATGAGGGTGCACTCAGTCCCGCTGTCCATGCAGCTGACAAAGATGCTGAACAGTGCTGATTCCAAGACCAATCCCTGAGGAACATCACTCACCCCTGCTTTCCACTCGGACACCGAGCCATTGACTGCAGCTTTACGAGTGTGTCCATCCAGCCAATTCCTTACACACCAAGTGGTCGACCTGTCAAACCCCTGTCTCTCCAGTTTAGAGACAAGCATTCTTTACTCCTTTTCATCCTGCAGATACTGAGGGAGTGAAGGCTCTGCTCAATTGTAATGGCAAGTTGCTTTTAATTGAAGGACATGCCATAAGTTTGACGGGTCTCAGAGAAAATTTAGGTTGCTCTCTAACTGGTAGCAAAGGTAGGTAACGTGGAGGACAAGAGAAACCTTCTAGACAAGGAGAAACAGTAGAGGGAGCCTATCTGTTCTATCAGAACACGAGAGAGACTGTTAAACCATTTGTCATAACTACTCATCCAGGTCTCATCACTGGGGACTGGTTTTGGGCTTCGGCTTGAGGAAAATATCCTCAGTATTTCAGATTCTGATTCTGGAGTGTCTCTAACCTTTGTTAAATTAGTGCCTTCTTGGCTAAAACATAGTCCGCTTACAGGATCAGCTGTGCCAAAGGAATCACTGCTGTGCAGTGATGCGCTGTCTTTGTGAACTTACAATGTACTTGCAGAGATGCTTCCATCAGTCTCATGGGGGAGGCTGCATTTATTGACAGGGAAATTGAATTGCTGGTGGTGAAAGGTCAGAATGGCGTAGTTTGTGGGTCAGCCATGACCCCAAACTTCTGCTAAAATGCCTCTTTGGCTTTACCACGTCTGCTACAGGCAAGGGTGAAAGGAAGCAAGAGAGAAATATGAAGCTTCTCCTCCTTTCCAAAACACTAATGCTGGAACATCTGTACCCAAGAATTATAGGTCCTGGATCCTCCAGGTCCCTGAGAAGATCTCAACTACCACATGGAGCATCAGTTTTCTGTATTTTTGACAGAGAGAGTAACAAATGCACTTCTATTTATGGGGTTCCTTTGAGTTTTTGGCCCTCGCTCTTCCCTTTTTTCATGAAAAAAATATTTCAACTTTAGTTTTCTTACTGTTTCTGCATCTGAGAGAACCTTACGCTTTTATCTAGCTACTGAAACGAGCCAATGCTAGCTCTCCTGTCCAAGTTAATGCCTATAACTTTTATTGCACTTTTTTTTGTCAGGAGATAAAGAACATTCGCCATATGAAAGCAAACAAACTCTGAGCAATAGTGTTATGGAGGCTACAGTGCTTGGTATGGACTGTGATGATGTGGATGGCTGAATGAGTCACGATGGCCTGGAGATTGGTAACCCCCAAATTACCTGTGCAATAAAAAGACTAACCAAATATTACCTGCTCTAGCTCACCCTGCTTGAGCACGGGCGGTTGGACTAGATGATCTTAGAGCCCCTTTCCAACCTCAGCCATTCCGTGACTCAGTGAAATACGGCGATACTTATGTTCAAAATCCTCTTTAAGATTCTGCAATTTAGCTGTTTACCCATTCTATTGCTTAGATTTTTTCCTCTCTGTGATGTCTGTAGAATTTTTCTGTCTGTGTACATATTTATTCTCTCTTTTGTTTGCTGTCTTCAGATCTCTGTGTATCTAACACAAGCCATAAAGCACTCTAGTTTCTTTAGAACAGATAAGGAGAGAGAGTCACTGACATGAGGTGGAATACTTTCTTACTGTTAAAAACACTGATGATTACTATGAACTGTTTGGTAAAGTTAGCATTATTAACAAAAGCCAAGATGCAAGTTTATAGCTATCTGCTTGTGGATAACTATAGCTGTGTGCTTGTTGCAGACATACTCACGTATGTGTGAGGTCTCCCATATCTTTGCAGTTTACATGGGTATTTACAAGAAAAAACAGCCTTCTGGTCCTGCAATACTTTAATAATCTCACTAAAACCCTGCCAGACCTATCACTCTACCAACTCTACTGATTCATGCAGTTCTGAACTAGATTGAAGAAGTTTCTGCTGTTATTGTTTCCACCACAGGAAGACACCAACAAGCAATCCTAAGGATAAAAAACAACCTACTTTTTAATGAACACAACCTGATATTTCCATTACATTTTGACATGAAAAAGAGGGTGCACTCAAAAGGAGAGATTTGAAGAAAGAGTCAGAGTAAAAAAAGATGATGGAGCTATTCAGCTTCCTCTAAATATTTTTGACTTAGAGCCATATTTCTCTTCCTGATCCCCCTTCCACCTCCAAACAAACAAGAAACCCACAACAGATTTTCAACAGATACAGGAAAAAAAAAAAACCAACCCAAGAATTAAATTTGTCTTAATAAGGCTGACAGAATTTTCAGACAGTAACTTTCCAGTAATAAGGACTGAAACAAGAATCAATGAAAACTCGTTTTTAATTACACTGGCTGGGGTAATGCAACATTATCTCCATAAATCTTAACCCAACTGCAATGAAGAAAATCAGCAATTTGCCTATTTGCATATTCTTTTTGGTATTGATGATTTTATCTATCTAATTCCTATACATATTAGATACCTTTGGAAGATGAAACTAATTCTAAGAGAATATGGTTTAGTAACCCCATGGAGATGATGCAATTCAGGAAGAATTTTAATGAAGCATCATAGAGAAAGAATTTGAACTATTAACTATGATAGACTGTGGACAAAGAAGAAAATAAAATCTATTTCCTCTCAGCATTCAACAAAACTATTTTATTCTGAAGAGAAATATGGTTTAATATAATTTCCCAGTTAATTCTGATTATTTATAAAGGCCTGACTGGACACTGAGCTATGAATGTCTTAGATTTGGAGTTACCACAGAAATGCAAATAATTTTAATTATTTTATGCAAAGCAGTTATGAGATTTCTGCAGAAGTTCCTCCTTGACTGAACTTTTCCCAATAAATTCAATTATTAGTATTCAGTAAATCTGTCAAAAAAAGAAAAAGTGAAATGAATGTACTTTGAACGTACAGCAGAAACATTAAGGAAAATAGCTGGAAACAGATTTCAAGGCATAGCAAAGTATAGGCTTAAATTTCTTTTCAGCTGTTTGACTAGGCAACATGCTGCTTCATTCACTTAGTAGCTCAGAGAACTGACGACCTTGTTACCCAATTGAATGTTTAATCCTTGACAGCAGAAATCAGCAGAGACTTGAGAAAACAGCTAAACAACAGGACACAACGTTCTCCATCGCACTGAGAACACTGCTGCCCTAGGCTGCCTAGACTTTCCTTCATAAATCAGATACAGCTATTAATTGGTGTGTTTTTAAGGAATACAGCTTTCAACTTAGAAAGATTAATGACACTACCCGGACAATATTCAGGGTTTACTTGCTTCACTATAGATGAACAAATTAGTAGTATTAAGAAATCAGAAGTTTTAGGAAAAAATCCAACAAGCTGGGGCAAGAGATTTACTTTTACCTTAATGTTTGCCTGATATTAAAAAGTGATTGCAGGATAAGCATGCAACACTACAGCCTTCTCATTCCTCAGCAAATGTGTGCAGATACTGATGAGGGCTTGAGATTGGTCTGCACTGAACTACAGTGGTGTCACTCCTGCACGCCAAACTGAAGATGGGAAGCACCCATGGATGAGAATACTACCCTCCTCCAGTCAATGTCCAGCACCTCCTCACGCTCACCTCTCAAGTCCACAGTGAGTTCCCTTCCACCTTTTGCAGAAATACATGTGGGTATCACACTCCCCATCACATCTCAAGGGTGCCACAGGTCTCAGGCAAGCCCTTCTGAATTGAGGTGAATTTCTGCCAGTTTAGTATTTGCTAATTATTAGACTGCTTCAGCAGCAGCAATCCTTCATCACGGAGATAAACAGAGACTTGGCAAAACATTTCAGAAGACAGTTTTTATGCAGCTGTTAACAACTTCAGAGAAGAAACGCAGAAGGTATGTGTTGGGATAAAATACGTAGTGACAAAAATGTAAACACAAAAAGCCAGGCTGTGACCTAATTTAAGCCTTGTTCAGTCACAGGCTAGCTAAAGCATGCTTCCACCCTCAAAATTAAAAAAACATCCTGAAATGTAGAACAACTGGAACCACACAACAGCGGGACTTCTTGTACTATTCCAAAGATGCGTAGTGAAAAAAAAATCAGTTAAATGTCCGAGATTAAATAGAAAGTATCCTAGAATCCATTTAAAATGCTTTGACATTATTAATCACTTCTTTTCCTAAATCTAATGGAGCACATATGTGTTCAGTAAAAATGCACCAGTATCCATTCCAGATTAAAAAAAGCTGATGACACAACTGATCTTCAATTCTGGGAAATGAATTAAAAACACTGTTGAAAATTCTACATTCTAGGTGTAATCAATGAGCCTTGTTGCATATCAGGCACATAAAATGGCAAAGATTGAACCACAATGCTCTAGGCAAACACAACTATCGGAGGGCACCTTGCAGGCCATTTTGAACGAACAAAAGAAAAAAAATCTGATAATTACTCCAGTATGTCCTCACAGCAAAACTGACTATCAGCAGATGACAGGTTCGTGGGTACACAAGAAGCTACTGAATGGAATAAGTGAGACTTGATAAATGGGCACTTCATGACCTTCAAGATACGGCCGAAAACATGCTTGTCTTTCCAGGAAACTTTGATACTGCATTCGATGAGATTACACGATATAATTGTCAAAGCCTCACTCAAGGTCAGCTGCTTGCAACCACACCTACTTATGTTTTTGCATGCAGTGGTTGAGTGGTGTGAGAGGTGCATGGGAAAATCTGTGAAGCAATTTCAAGTACCTCTTTTTAAATGCTCCTATGTATCCTTTAGGAGACTTATATTGTAGAACACTGAATGATTATTTGTAATAAAGTTGGGCAATAAGCCCTTCCAAAAATTGTACTTAGACATTCTCTTCTCCAAAGCTTAAATTTTGTCTTGCAGAGACTCTTGCACCACTGCTATTCCTGATGCACATCAGCACAAGGAGGAGCCACCAATAGGCAGTTCTGGTGCTGCTGCTGCCCTAGAAGTCAGGAAGCCACTCGTTACACTCCACTGCCCTGCTGCTTCAGCCTAAAAAATGCAAAGTATGAGTTACTTCTGGTTAAATTAAGCCCATGCTCATTTCTTGGCTGAAGCTTATCAGTTCCTTTTAGGGAGAGGTGGGTGTTGTGCAGAGTGGCTTCTCTCCTCACTGTCCTTCCTAAGCACCACAGGAATCCAATGGGACAGTTGAACTCTAAATATGAAACCAGTCATTTTTCAGGTGCCTATTTTACGGAGCTGCTCAAATGAACTTGTCCCAAACTGTCAGCTGCTTCTCATAGCATCTGACATAAAAGTTTTTTCAGCTCTCTTTGGGAGGCAGAAACAAGGCATACCACACAGCCATCTCTGTACCACCTTCTTCTAAGTGGATTTCCTTTTGCAGGGTGGAGGCAAGGGGTGAACATAGGAGATCTGCCTTGCCTAAGGGAGTCTTTAGTGACACTCTGGACTATCAGCTCTTCCTTTCATTGATTGTCACGTAGACTGAGAGGAATGGGGCAGCACTCAGTACTCATAACCCTTCAATTCTGGTCAGTGCTGTCCATCTTCCCCAAGTAAAGAACACTTTCTATCTCCATGCTATTGATCTTCAGTAGGCTCTACAAATGTAAAAACATGAACGGCTCATCTGCAGCACTTGTGTTTTTTAACAAAGTTATGTAAAATTCACACAACAATTGGAGAGATTCATTTTAATCCCCTGCATGAAGACTATAAAACTAAAAATGAGCATAAATACTGTGAAAAATGAATGTCCCGAGGATACTTGCTGTCACAAACACGAAATACAGAGCTCCTTGTTTAAGTTCTCCTACACCATTCCAGTCTACTCCCTCCTCATTATATCCACAGAAAGACTATTCATTCATGATAAGCTGGTTTGATTAGTTCAGATAATTTTCCATCGCTGTTCCATGCAAGCTGCAGTCATGGCAAAGAGTTGAGTCACTCTTATGATCTTGTTCCAAAATTTGTCTGTGTTGTCCAGTGCCTAAACCCATCAAAATAATTATGATAATGTTTGCATGTGGTGCTATTAGTTAAATATTGAAGCTATAGCTGGAGAAACAAGGATTAGAAGTTTTGCTAGTAATTATAATCAGATGCCTGCAACAATCCTTGCGGTTTTGCCTGCTTGTTCAGTTGTTGCTTACATAGACTATCCACAACATGAGTGGGAAATTCCCGTGAGAAAAGATTCTGGAAATGAGGTCCAAATGGTGCACTCTAACGGTTTGAATGGAGAAAATAAGATTTTTTGGGTCAGTTTACTTTGAATAAGGCATAGCAGATTAAACTGAACATAGCCCAATAAATGACGTATCTTTTATCACTGAAATGTATTCACATTTGCATTATTATATATTTTTATCATTTAAAAAAACTGTAGATAGAAAAAACTTACTGGCAACCAATACACATATACTTTATATTTTTATCTACATTTTATTGGTTAACAAATTTCTGACACATCAGTAAGTAAATAGACTGTAAAAGATATCTCTAGACAAATATCAATGTAGATTGATAAACAACCTTGAGAGAGGAGGTTTCAAAAAAAAAAAATCTTAAACTGTCATGTAATATTAACAGGAATACAGTGTGCTTTCCACAGCACTACTTGGAACGAAATGTTATGCCCATGGATGGTAAAGCAATGAATAAGCTGCAATGAATAAGTCCTGGTCATGAAGCACTGTTTGAAGGCTGAACACTAATGCCAAAAAATCTGTACAATTAAGTGCTACTAGTCCTACAGATCCCAAGTAGGCCGTATAAGAGCTTATCACTCTGCCTGCTGCTGAAAACCAAAGTGAAACACAAGCTTGACCACTGCATATTTGACGTTTTTCTAGATCTTAAGGGCTAAACAAAGCTGGGAACACAAAGCCACAGAAGCCACCCATCCTGAGGGCAATCTGAAGAGAGTTCAGCACTGGACTTAAAACAGCTTTAAAACCAGAGCTGTGTAGGATTATTTTGCTGAATGAAAACAGCAATATGTTAGAAAAGGTTCTTTGTACAAGAAGATTGATATAAAAGATAGTGGAGAGGAAAAATGGGACAGAATTCCTAATTACAAAATGAGAGTTTTAGTCAAAATGAGATAAGGTGCCAACTCTTGAGCTAGTGAGTGGGTACTGCCCTCACAGGACACAAGGCAATCTCAGGTTCAAGCCTAGAGCACAGCTGCATTGCCATGTCTGTATTTCTTTTCTAAAAGTGCTTTTTCATCTCAGTCTTAAAAAAAAAAAAAAAAAAATAAAATTAGTTTTGCCTTATTTAGGAATAAAATATCACAAGTCTTGAAAATATTTCAGGTCAGCAAAACTGGCTCTGTTAACATTTGTTCTGCCATACACTACCCAAGAGCAGTCTTCTTGCTTTTATGCTGGAGGACAGCATGTTTGGATCTTGCTGTCTCCTGCTTTTTACATCTGCTATGCTGTGAATGGAGTCAATGTCACCATGCTTGCTCTCCTGGCCTTATTCCAGCCTAAGATTTCCTCACGCTGGAGGGAGTTGCTTCAGCTGCTTTTACAGACCGACTTTAAATCCCCTTTCCTCTGCCACAGTTTACCAAAAGGGCATTGAGTAGAAATTTAATCTTCCTTTTTTTTCATCTTCTTCCCAACAGTGTAAATTCTTACTAATATGGCTTTGATAACCAAAGTAAAGGAGGCAACAGCTTGCGCACTCATCTTAAATCAGGCTTTTATTGTAATTTATTTCTCCAAATCTTCATGTGAACTGAAATGTAACTGTACACACCGCACATCAAAACTCAGATCTAGATATATTTTTTTCTGAAAGATTTAGTGAAAAAGGAAAGGGTATTTGAAAGATAGAACAGACTGACTATAGTGCTGGAATAGGACATTTACTGGCTTGCAGCAGTGGATGCAGAAAAGGTTCCACTGCAAAGAGATTGATGCTGGAAGTCTGCTAGCATAAAGTTCTCTCTGGGTCAACTTCTGGCAATTTACAGTTTCTTTATGTTAAAAGCTATAATTCATAGATTCCTCAGCCTCTCACTACACGATTTTCCTAATGTGCCATTATTTTAGCTTTCAGTATACTGCCATCACTGCTATTTAAACAGTAGGTGTGTTGCAATAAATGCTATTGCCTTGTCACCTCTGATTAACTCCACTGAATTCAATTACACCACCCCAGTACTAGACCAGCACAGCTGAACTGGGAACATATTCGGGTCTAACACGTAACAGATGTGTGATGGGACAATTTCCAACATCTCTCCTTTTTTTCTTAGAAAGCAGTTTAAAGAAAAAACTAGTTTAACTCCAGTTTCTCAAGGCTCAGAATCTCTCACAATAACAAGCTTTAGGAATAACATGGGAATGAAAGAAAGCACAGTAATATAACAAGAGGGAATATCTGCTCTGCTTAAAATACACACTATTTCACATGCTTATTTCTATCCATATTATATAGAATCTTTCCGCTGAAAGCATTCCAAGAATGTGCCATTTACTGCTAAATCAATGAAGTCAAAGAGCATGGGAATGTAGTCTGAGATCCCAGAAGAATCCATCCAGATTGCACTATCAACAACCTGCAATGCAGTGCAAGGTTGAGACCAAGCCTGGTACTTTGTCCAAAGTCCCGCAATTTTTTTTTTTAAAGGCTAAAAATGCAGGCATTTACAGAGTACCATTTGCGGCTGTTTGCCTTGGGAAAGTTAAGTAAAGTTGGAAAACAATGCTTTCTTAATGATTTTATTTTCTCTCAATCTATATGCAAGTGTTTATTGCAACCAAATTGCGTGCAAGCTGTTCTAAAATAACTCCCAAAAAATAAGTAATTGAAGCTTACTCTAATACATGGCAGAAGCAGGAATTTTGCTGAGTTACTACATGCTCAGCTTTTTCACCCCATGCCTCGTCTAACGTTAAGACCCCAGCTTCTGCAATAAATACGATTCTTGTATAAACACATTCTTTCCAACAATATTCATCTGGCTCTTTGCGTCTAAGAGAGTATGAAATGTTACAGAGCTCTCAGCACTTCATTCTCTCTCTCATTCAGCAAGCAAAAATAAATCTTTGCTTCTTCTGTTGGTATATAATATGCAGTGCCAGGAGCTGCAAAATCCTTCCCTTTTCTAGTAGTGTCTAGTGCACTCGAGAACTCGCCCTTAGCCACAGACGTGAAGAAATGTTAAACAAAGTTGCTACTGCATAACCACCTCCTCCTACGTGAGCTCTTGCGATAGGTTTAATCCTCAACTGCACTTGAAGAATACACTTGTTGAGACTAATGCAGCATCACAGCCAGACTGCTTGCGTAGTTCTGTTTAGAGCGGCGTCAGCATCCCTGCAGCCAGCCAGGCTATTTGAAACACATCTCACCAGGGCAAGAAATCAGATTTTTTCACATTGAATGCAGTGGAATTTCCACAGGAGACTGGGGAGATCTCGACTCCTGTTGGTTTTCGAAAGAAGCAGGACATGTAGGACGAAATTTAGCTCCTCCTTTTCAGTGTGGGCTACATTTAGAGAGAAAGACTCAACACAATGCCCAGCTCCTGGATCCAGATGCTTACCCAACCATTTCGTTGCTGCATATCAGGAGGAGACACAGGTCCTTTTTGTCACCTTTTTCCCTTTCCTCTGCCCCATACTCTAGCAGAAGAGCACAAAGCTCTTGAGAATGCAGATATACAGATTGTAGGGGCACTGGCACTGCAGGGCTGGCTGCAAGACCTAGAGTATACTTCAAATTAGACACCACTCTAATGAAACAGCTAGAAGCAAACAGGTACATGGAGACCCAAAGCCGAAATTAAGAACACTACCATTATTTCATAGCTGAAATACTGACTTAATACTCCACAGACATGAGCAATTTAATTCTCAGCTCCACCACGTCTTTTGTTCTTTAACACTTGCAAAGCTCTTACAGCTGCATCAGTGCCTAACACCTTCTTTCTTCAAGTATCATGTTTCTTCATGTTCTGCAGTGGCAAAACTATCTTTCCTCATTATTTGCATCACTTTAGTGAGTAAAGTCCTCTTTTCAGATTAGAACCAAATTTCCGTGTGAATAATGATGACGGTAGAATAGCTGCAATTCAGTCCATTGCACTAACTGGTAACTGTTCATTAAAGAATTCCATGTTTATATTTTTGATTATTTCAAATTAGAAAGAAAACTTCACTAGGACTATTTGCATGAAATGTCTTCACCATAACTAATTGTGAGAGTGATTTGTTCAGCATAAGCTTGAGTCTTGCACACACACATTCATGGAAAGCTCTTCACGCCTAGCATGTAGATATCCATTTCTGCAGAGGAGGGGAATCACAATTCTTCCACATTTGCTCATCATCATCATTCTTATTGTGTGCCTGCTGAGCTTCACTCTCTGGAGGTCCACCTCCAGGGAGAGAAATGTGATATGGGCAGTTTTCTGTATTTAGACCTGAGAACAACTGAGAAACCCAATGTCGGCTGCACTGAGCAGCTTTTCCCTCTACTGCCAAGTCTACAGCAGCCTTGAGAATTCATGCTCTGCATAGCAAAGGGATATGTTTCTTTATCATCTGAGTCAGTTTATTCACCATGGGCATTTGCAGAGCACATCAGTAATACTGAGACAAGGCAGTGTACAGATGAAAGCCAGAACCTGATCCCCAAAGCATCCCTTCCAGAGCTACATTACTCCAACTGTAATACAGCACTTCGCACAAAACCAAGGCTATGTCTTTTTTCTTTAGTAAGAATAACGCATGTTTATGGCTGAGTTCTCCATCAGTGCCTGCTTCTGACACAGGGAAGTAAAAAAAACAAACCCCTTTCCTGTTTCTTTGTCTGTGTATATCAACATGCGCCAAAAGGAAGCATGTTTGGACACTATCACGCAGCTTGCTGAGAGGCTAACTTAAATGTGAGGTTTCTTCTTTCCTACTAGCCATTATGGTTCCTTATCTCAGGCATTCAAACTATTTGCTAATTGCTCTCTTCTGTTTTGGAATTTTTTTTTATGGTGATTTTTTTTTTGGACTTTTTGTTGTTTTACAAAGTAGTTGCTATGAAAATAATAACAACTTGTGGACAGGAACGTTTCTGTCCATATTTTTAATACTGAAAGGCCCTGTATTTATTTTGTAGGAATGTTAACATTTCTCTGGGGATATCCTTGTAGAAAGCAGGTTGAATTTTGCTGTGAGATTGAAACGTTGGTGGAATAAAAAGACTGAGTAAGTCTTTGCGACTAATTGCTACCAGGAGTTATACTGCAGCCTGATCCATAAGCATCAAAATAAGTAGAAAAAAAGACCCCATCTACTTTACATTACATAAGGTATATTAAACATAAAGGCTTCAACTATTTTTCATTGCAAGATCTAGTTCCCCTTTATCTCTTATTTTGCTCTAGCCTTAAGGAAAATCCAGACATATTCAGATATGCTTGCTATATGTTAATACATTTAGGGTGCTTTTCAGATATATCATGCCCACAAAGTTGCCAATGTGGCTATAAGGGGAGAGAAAAAGAGGTGTGACCTGTATATGGGAACAAGATTGACATGAGTTGTGCAACATTGTGCTCTAGCTGGCACTAGCATTGCTCTGCTAATGCACAGCTGGAATTCACAACCAAAACATGGAGATGGGGTGGTTATTCCTTTTAGAAAGAGGTAGGTGGTATCAAAATCAACCTCTAAAATCTCCCAACAGAACCATCTTTCCATCTGCTGCTATAGTTTCTTTATCCTGAAATTGTTCTGTGGAATTTCCTGTTTACTCTCAGTCTCCTAATTTATAGATCATGTCCTTCAACACCAATGGTAGAGTTTATGTTATTCCCATTCACTGAATTCCATCATTATGTTCTTTTAGAACAAACTGTGTTATTATCTTAATGTGTGTAAGTTCAGGAGGTTTAACATTTTTCTACCAGCTACAACTTAATTGCAGGTTTGAGTCTCATGCTGACAATTGCCCAACTAAAAAAAGAATATTAAATTCAAACCACTGGAATAAAATCTACAGTGTATCCTACAGAGTGACTCTAGCATCACTTTTGAATTTCCTCATTTTATCGGTGCTTCCAGTATGTATTAATTCCATCTGAAACACCACCAAAATATAACACCTCCTAGTCAGTTACCTGAAGAATCCTTCTCTGCATCACTTTTACGGCTGATCTCGAAGTACAGGATCAGCCTGGAGCAGAGCCATCAGTGTGACAGCTGAGAGAGCTACAGGTGACCAACTCAGAAGGAAGAAGTTTGTGAGTACTTCTGTAACGAATTTCCCTTTCATGGAGTTGGTAGGATAGGCAGCCTTTCCATAGGGCAAACGGTGGGGCTCAGCACTGGCTGTACAGATGCAACTTAAGCAGCAGAGACCAGGATTTATCTCTTCTAACATCCTCCCTTTTCCTCCAGCCACGCTTGTCTTACAGAAAGGTCTTTACAGCAAAGGACAGACACAGAAACCCTGCCTGTGCTGTCCTTCCTGGGCAGTGCTTAAGGAGGAGGATGGATGAATCACTTTTTCCATTTCACAAAAGCAGGCACTTCCATCCTCAGCCCATCCAGTGCCGGCAGCCTTCTTGCGGCCTGAGAAAACCAAGGAAGAGAGCACAGGATCCTGGTGTACACCACTGTTTCTGTCACTTGGGAAATCTTACAAAATCCATGAGTAGAGCGGCTTTGGAAAATTGTGATTCAGTTTATTTACTAAAATAAGATTTATTTCGCTAAATCCTCCCTGCATTTTTAAGTGGTTTGTTGAAAATCTTCCAAAGGTTGACTTGGGAACCAGATTCATTTTAACTTAGTAGAAACCATCTTTTAACCAAATACATAAGAAGCAAAGGCCATTTGCTGCTGACTGGCCAAATTCACGATGTGGTTAAATAATCCTCATGCTCCTTTGCCCCAGCTCCTTCACCTTCTCCCCAGAAATAACGAGGCAGGAAAGGCCCTTTCATTCCTCTACTGACACCACTGGGAGAGGGATGGATGCTCAGTGCCCGCAGTGAGAGCAGCTGAGATGGCATCGAGCCACCTATTTAAATAGCACTTTGGTTGCACACAGTGAGTGAGCCGGGCATTGTTATACCTCACAGGATAACCTGGCCCTCAGACAAACAAAACATTACACTGACAATACTCCAATTCCCTCTATTTCCAGCAACTTTATTCAAACAGGGAGAGGAACACAAACATGACAACCCGCTCCATGACAGCTTACTGAGGATCATGACCACCACATTTACACTGACACAGAACAGCTTTAAATTACCTTCCCCTTGTGCAGCCCTGAGCCCTGCTGCATTCACACCAGTTACCTTTACTGCCCAACTCACTGTTCCCTCCTGCTCCCACTGCTCATCTCCTCTTCTGGCCTTAGTCTCAGCCATCTGCTGCCAGTTCCTAGACAAATCACATCCAAAAACTTCCTCCTTCTGTCTCCTTCACTGTCCACTCCCACACTCCCCTGAAGTATCGTCACCAATTAGCCACCTGGCAAGAAGAGCATCTTCAAGTTCATTAGGTGAACATTCCTGGATAGAAAAGCACCAGTTAAAAAAGAAGGGTGGAGTTGGCATGGAATAGCCAGGGAGAAAAAGAAAAACAAACAGGCAGTGAAAATAGGGTAGGAAAGCAATGTACAGACTTGGGAAATTCCATGCCTGGTAGCATGGATGGCCAGCTGGGTTAAGCGAAGCTTAGAGTGAATAAAACATCCTGCCTTACTTCTACTCTATAACCTGGTCTTAAATAAGAGTACGAAAGAAAACAAGAAGAAAGTGGCTGGAGTACTTTCATAAAATTTTTTGGGCTGCGAGATGCTCTAAAATCCATCACTAAAAGCATCCAGAAACACAAAGAGCTAATCTGAGGTCTTGCATTTTTTGTTTCAGCAGAAGAAAGTATAAACCAGACCAAAATCAAACACAGCTCATTTTCAGAAGACACTGGGTGGTAACAAGCAGTTGTGTTTTGTAAGAATAAGCCATCAAGAAGAGGAATGCATCCTACTTTTGACTTTTTTCTAAACATGGATTTGAGGTCGATAAAGGCGAATGAGCTCACCTCCCAGTAGAGATAAAATTCCACTCATACAACTGATTAGCTATAAGACAGTCCTCATCATACTAAAACTATTCCAATCAACTCCTCCTCCTGAAACCTTCCCACAACCCCCCCCAACGCCACCCACAGTTCTCAGTGCATTGGAAGAATAGCTGCTGACAAATGGGAAGGCTGTCCATCTACTGAGTTTTCCAAATGTTATGTTTTGGCTATTTATTGGCATAGTTACATTGCAAATGAACTTCTCACTCACCGATATGTTCCAGCAAAATTTGACCTAAGCAAAGCATACCCAGTCATTTTGGCCAATTGGCAAGGGTTGATTAAGATTCCTGTTATTTTTACTTTGTTTTGACTGGCTTTGAAAAGGCAGTCCTAAACAGACTTTTCTCACTTTCTGGAACTTTAGGGAGCCAAGGAGGTATCGTACTGTTCATGTAGAAGCTATTGTGTGTCCACACAGTGCTGTGCCATTACAGGCTGCCACTTGTACCTCCTCACTCTGATTTACTACCCAGATATGAAAACAAAATGTACTGTTGTGCAAGCATTCCTTCCAAACGTTGATAAGGGAAATGATATTAAAACCCAAAGGTGCATACACAGATTTCCACAACTCCTGGTGAATGCCACGTTGTTCTCATGCTCCCCACCTTTTACCAACTAGAGACTGAAGTTTCTACCACTTTTCTAGAAATATTCAGAGCCTCCAAGATGGTGACTTTCTGACTGGAAACAGATGAAAATTTCTAGTGATGGAAAAAAAGAATCATCATACAGACTGACAATCCCTTCAGTATTTTTTGCAGACACAGTCCGTGGAATTATTCTCTACCTCCTCAGACTTATATCCTGTACATGTAGCTTCCACCAATAAGAATTACTTGGCAGTAAATGTTGCATTAAATATTGAACTGCAATATTCAGACATATACACATTCATCCAACACCAGATTCAAATCTGAAGAGATGCCATAGCAACAACATAATTTAAGACGAAAATGACAATTGTCTCAAAGAATAGTAGAAATGTTTGAGTTGGAAGAAACCTTTTAAAGGTCATCTAGTCCCACTCCCAGTGACCCTTCCAATGACCTGTCTTGCCTCTGAGATTTTGAACACTGTAGACAAGCATAAGACACATGAAATAATCCCTATCTTCTCAGCATTGAGAGGCTTGTGGTCAGACAGTCTAAATTCAGTTCTGGACACTGCATCTCAAAAGGCAAGAGGAAAACGATAAAGAATGGTCAGCAATACAAGAAACTTTACCCACAAGCAATAAATGAATGAGTCAGCTCTCCCTAGACTGCAGCAGCAAAGACCAAGTGGGGTATAATAGCACAGATACCAGCACAGGAACTTCAGATATGCTGAAAAGCTTGCTGGTGGACTGTGGAATCTCCATCATTTGATGTCTTTAGGGGAAAGTTAGACATATCTGTGTTGGCAACAGTAGCAGAAATGGCATACCTTACAGTTTACTGGGACATAAACAAGGAAAAGAAGCCCTGTCAATTCTAGTAAGTGCCTATTAGTTGTACTGTGTACAGAGTCTCCAAGAGATCAAGGCCTCTGTGTCAGAGGCACTTCTATGCACACTGAGTAAACAGAGCTTACACTGCAAAGAAACAAGATGGCCGAAGGAGGGAATTGATGTTTTTTTCTTTACTAGGGTTGAGAACCTCAACCACAGTGGTATTATCCAAAAGACAAGAACCTAGTTTGCAAAAATAGTCAGTACCAAACCCTGGCTCCAAGTTCTCTTAGGTGCCTTCAAATTCCACTTAGTTATTTAGTAAATAAGTACGATGACCAAAAATCAGCCCACAATGGATTTAACTCCTTGTCAAACACTTCAAAAATCTGTTTTACTAAGGAGAACTGAGCTCTTGAGAGCTTACCTTACATGACTTCCCTTCCAACATATCATGAGCCTGTGGCCAAGCCAAGAAAGGAAGCAATGTCTCCTGAGAGTCTAAGACTACAAGCAGGAGAGCTTGCCTAGAGGTTGCAGCACCTCCTGCACCTCATTTCTACTCTATCACTGGCTGTGGGCACAGGTGGGACACCCATGGAGTACTGACTGAACTATCAGAGGTACATACAGCTGGGCTGGCTGAGCTCAGTGCTGATTCATTACAGCTGGGTGAACTGCGAGCTGTGGGATCAGCTGCTGCCTCCTGAGCTGGCAGCCAGTTCACCTCAGGGGTGAGCAGGGACAGGTTGATATACTGTAGATAAGAAGGAAACACTTTTTACTTTTGGTTTTTTTTGGTAGTAGCTCCTCACATACTCATACACATGTATTTTGCAAAGCTGATACTGAGGTTTGCTACTGACAATGTATGTATTGAAGTACCTTGTGTCTGAACAGGCCTGAGAGCCCCAGAATGTAAAAAGTGCACTTCTGGTAATAAAAGGTAGTACCTACATGTTGTTTAAAGACAATACAGAAATCTAATCTCTGTGGGGAAAAAAACTCAAACCTATTTCGAAATCAACATTTCTGATTTTGTTTGCTGGGCGTAGATCACTCTAAAGGTGAACTGGTATACTGTACTAATGACTGCTTTTCGCCCTGTGTATTCTTGATTTACACAGTTTACTGAAAAAAATGGAAGTTGCTTGATGCTAATAAACTTTGGTTGTTGGGATTTTGTTTGTTTGTTTTTGTTTTGTTGTTTTTGTTTTGTTCGTTGTTCATTATGACAAATTCAATCTGATTGACAGGAATGGCAAATGAGATTTAGATGAGATCTAGTGGAAACCATGAGTGAGATGTCCAGCTGATAATACTAATTGGGGTAGTTCCATTTTCTTCTTGAAGCTGATGCTGATAGTTAGGCATTTTCCTGTAAGGAAATCTGACTATCGTCTATTGTCATCAGAGAGGCTTCAGAAGAAACATGTGTAGGCAAAGGAATGGGAATGCCAGAGAAACTACCTACAGGACATCTGACTACCACTGGTCCAAAAAAGAGGAAGACAGAGTGCAAAGACAGATCAGAGAGTATTTCTCTTCTTTCCCCACCACGGGCCTACACTGGTTTTTCTCCAGACCACAGGGAAACTACTAACAGCCACCTGGACACCTCCCAAGCCTCATTTCAAGATCCTGAGTGGATGTCAGTAGGCCTTAAGTTTTGTGGCTACTTCTCAGTTCAGGAGCGAATTCAGCAGAGGTGAAGGTGGACTGTATAGCAAAGGTCACATGCACAAGTTATACAGAATTCACCTGAATTTTGGGGCTTTTTACTTAGGAAATCAGAGCAGTCAGTTTTAGCTTAAAGGAGGAGCAGGAGCTTAAGTTCACAGTAACATGGAATGTCTTTCTTTTCACACTTTTTCTCTGCAAAAGTTCTTGTTCAGTAGCACTACACTGTGTACCTTAAAATCCAGAGAAAATCTGCCCTATTTTTGACCTGGGAGACTATAAATAAATGTAGATAATAGCAGACAACTGCATATTTTTACATATATTACACAAAATTATAGCAATATTCTTCCTTGCTGAAGCTACTTCTTCCCTTAAGCTCTCAAGATCTTTGTGCTTACTGAAAATGGTTGTGTGTGTGTGGCACTTTAATGTAATGACACAATCTGTAAGTACAATAGTCTAAGTTAAATAATGCTTCCTCACAAAGTTTCAGGCACACAACTAAGGAGTTAAGTAGTTTCCATGTTTGTTTTTCCTGGATCCTGTTCTGAGACTATCTTCCATAGCTGGAAAAGGTCAACATCCTACCATTAATACAGCATTATTCCCACAAGTTTCTACAACAAAAAAAGTTTTCATAAACAAAAGCCATTTTTTAATGTGGTGCATCAAGAGCCATGTTTACTTGCACTGTTATTTTGCCAGTACCTTATGGTTTAGAAGAGATAAGGCTATTAACAGAATTTAAAATACATATTTTTTGATCTTATTCCACATTGGGAATGAAAGAAAATGTTACTAAACTGTCCTCCCAACTTCCTCTCTAGAGAGGTCAGATAACTTGGCAATCTATCACTTCTGAAAAAGAAAGTATACATATGTGTATTTGAAGGAGCCAAGACATGTAAAAAAATTATATACAATCATTCAAGATTTTCTGAACTTTGCCCTGAAAATAAATAATGCTGACATTAAGAAACCAGTTTGAAGTATTTTATAGTTATTAAAGTAAAGCCCCACAAATCTTCTCATAATCAGAATGCTCAGAGGAACTTCTCTGCTTTGACTTAACTCTCTTTGTTCCTATGCACTGGTTGGAAAACATGGTTCATCTGGGAAATGCACATACATTTATAGTCTTTCCATTTGTCAGCTTTCTGTAAAACTTCAAGAGTGTTCACAAAAGCAGTATAAAAATACTTGCATCACATCTGGCTAAAATGTAAAAGGAAAAAACCACTGAAGAGAAGTGAGTTTTGTTTGTTCGGGTTTTTTTCCTTCACATACAGTTTCTAAGTGCAGCACCTGTTTGGATTGCTCATTTGTTCCCAATCCATATGATTCACATCTCTTCTCTCCACAGAAACCAATGTACAAAACTTCAATGTACAATCCAAAACATGGATCCCACTCTTTCTTCTCTTTGAACTTCAAATCTAAAGTGGAAATAATGTATTGGAATGGTGGTATCTGAATAAGAAGGTGCAGTGCAATTAAATATGTGATAATCTTGAAATCTGAAACACAGAAATTGTTATTATCTGTTAATCTACCTGATGTGCCTCTTCCCTATACCACAGCTTCCCAGGGCAATCATCGAGCTGGTGCATGCTATCAGTTACCAGTTTTAGATGACAAATGCTCCTGTTGAGTTTTCTGACATGAGGGTACACATAGAAACCTGAAGAGCTGAGGCACTCCGTCAGCCTCCCGCACTGCCCACACTGTCTGTCAGTGCTGGGTCATGGTATAGGTCTGCCTTGATCTCTGGGTGCATCTCCTGGGGACCTCTTTCTTTGAAGGATTCTGTTTCCTCCCCTACTACACTATGGAAAAGGATTTTGTGTCAGGGAAGCAACTTTCGACCTTCGTCTAACACTTGAGCAAGATACAAACATTTGTACAGTTTCATACACTCAGCAAAGCTTTTCATTTTCAGCAGCTGAAACATGGGAAGATCCTGTATTTCCTTCAGAGTGTGCCCAAACCCTCACAGCTGCTTTTCAGGACCAGGCTCTGCGAACACAGGGCATGCCATGTGTGTGTGTCTGTGGCGTACCTTTGACAACCATTTGCATGGAGCAGCATCAGCCTCACAGACACCTGGGTGGGAGCCCACTCCCAAAGCTGAGGAACTGCAGGGGAATCATTTCTGTAGCTCTCCTTCCAAACCAACCTGGGATAGATATGTAAACTGAGAGCAGGTTCCCTGTCCCTCTTCAACAAGCATTCAGGCAGCATGGAGCATACTCAGGGACACACCAGGCTGGATGAAGATGTTGGTGGAGGCTGCCAGCTGGAGATGTCTAAGAAACCAGAAGCAAGGTTTCTTTTCATTACTAGAAAATGATTGGGAATGAGAGTCAGAGAGGAAACATGGGCCCTGGTGGCCCAGGATGATGTACCAGCACAAGAAGAGGCCGTGTTTTTGAAAATAAATGAACAAAGATGTGCAACGGGTAGAAGAGGGACTTTAGGGTCAGATGGATGTAGACAGTTAGAGTTTCAGTACAGAATAATGCATAAAGCGAAAACCAGTTGAAATAATTGTAATTTTGAACATCTTTTTATACCTGATTCTGGATTACACAAGAGATATATTACACAGGATTAATGATTGGACAAGTGGTCAGGATTTTGTAAGTGAATTTCTGCTTCTATCCATGAGCGAGTCAGCAGTACCAGGGTGCTGCTGACTGCCGCCTCTTCTGAGGAAAATGTGGAGAGCCCATGAAGAATAGGTGGTGACTGCAACTTTAGTTGGAAGATACTCAGTAAGTCAAATCAGAGGAGTAAGATAAGGTAAATTCCCTTTGAGAAGCTTTCCCAAATGCTCTGTTCAAATTTCTAATTTCTATATTTGTTTAGCTTCCACCCAGGGAAGGACTTTTGTTTAGAGTTCTCCATTAAAAGAGCCCTATCAAAGGCTCAGGTAACCCATAGCTCAAACATTTTGAACATCAAGAGACACCGATTTCACATCCTAAAGATCTGGATTAAAACCTTGGAGGAAAAAGTGCAAGGGGGCTATCGCTAGTATCTCAACACTGAGACACATAATACCCTGACCAAAGGGAGAGGGGCAGAACACAGAAAATGGTCTTGTAATATAGGGGTAAAAGTAACAGCATTCTGAAGTGGTTACAGGAACACACTCAGTTGCACACAACAAGCAGCAAACGTGCAGTTCGTATTACTCGAGCTCCATATTCATCAGCCACAAAGCAGTAAAAATACATCTCACACTGACAGCAACAGACGAGATTACATCACTTCAGGGACACATCTGACTCCGGCTGTAAGAGAATCTGGAGGAGCACAAGTGCCAAGCTAACAGCTGGTGAGAGCCAACAGAGCATTACAAGCACCATGGCATCATCCAAAGGCACATGCTCTGGACATAGACTAAACTGGCCCCAGTTTCAGGATGATAAACAAAGCAGGGGATTGTTTCACAGCCCCCATCAGAATTTATTCTTAGCAATTTCATCTGCCTGAATATTCAGAAGTCAGATAGGAAGTAAATGAAATTCATCATTCATCAGCTGGCTGATGCTCCTGCATCCTGGAGTGTTTACGGGTTGCGCAACATTTCCTCTCCCAGGGAAAGAAATACTTGTTACAAGTATGAAATGCTTTTTCTTCAGTCACTAGTTCTTAACAGCAGTTTCTTGCTGAGGTTTTCTTTGCTTTGTCTCTGCTTACCTCATGACACTTTAGTATCTAAATATTAGTGTTTTGTTTGAAAGACTTGCCTTTTGTTTGGTTTACATATCGCTATGTACACTCCTACAATTTTTCTTTTTGACTACCATCCTCTCCTCCTTGCAGCCTATCCTAACCAACTCAAGGAAACTTCTGCTTGTTCTGTGATTACACCAAAAGCTTTGTGCCCAGGGAAGGAGGCACTTCTAGGAAGGAAATCTCAATAATATTTTTCTTTGGAGAGTAGTAGATTAGTATCTCCAGACGGTTTTATCTGAATTCTCCCCTGACAGTCAAATCTAAGCAAAGATGGCTATTTCCTATTTCCATTACAAGAAACTGAAAGGTTCTCACAGAAGACTAAGCTGGAAGCTTAAGCATTTCCCTCCTGGACCCTCTGGAATGTCCTCGTTACTGCTGCAGTTTTGATTTAAAACACCTGGGTCTTCCCCGGTCAAACACAATGTAATTTGCCTGTGATGCTTCTGCTTTCTTACAAAACACACTTGAGCCTCTCATGAATTGTTAGATGCTTGCTTAGCTCTTAAAAAGCCAAAGCTTACTTCTTGACAAATTTCAGTTCTGAAAGCTAATCAGACCAGCAGCCAGAATATGTGATCAAACTAGATTAGTCCTCTCTGCAGGACTTGAACCAAATTGGTTCAAGTTTGGGTTTGGTGGCAATAGCTGCAGTCTATTTGGCAAGCACATGGTTGGGGTGGGATATATTCCACAACTTATATATGGACCTGCAGCTAAAGGGATTAATTTGTAACACGTGCATAAAAGGGATCATGTACTTCCTTAAAGACACAGGTTAACTGATAGAGGTTACAAGACCCTAGGAATTACCAGCTTTTGTAAAGAGAGAATTTTGAGGAAGTTTTTCCTTGAACTAAATGGCCAGTTAAAGGATAAAGTTTGACCTGTATTTCATTTCATGACACGAATAGATTATGGGAATGCTCTGAATTGAAAATGAAATAGTACTCCATGGGGTATGGATAACAGCTATGCAGCCTCTAACTGCAGACACTTCCTGAGATCTTCAACAGAATTTGGTTTAGAGAATTGAGAATATATATTAAAAAAAAATTACAGTATGAAAGATCTCTTCTCGAAGCAAAGGATTCACAAGTGGCTGCAAGAGTGTTCCAGTGCCTGTAAATACATGACAGAGAAGTATGTTTATCCCACAAAAATGAAAAGGACTCCTGTTGATTTAGTACACAGAGGCAGGAACACATTTAGCTTTACAATTATGCCTCATTGCAGGGAGGGTTTATTTAGCCAGTTGGTGTTCTGATTTACACCATACAAAACATCTTTGAAGTCACTTAAGTTACACAACATACATAAATCAGGACAGTTCTCTGTCTAGGACTAAGAATAGGTAGAGAAGGAAAATCCTTACAGGGAAAAAGCAGAACACAACGTCTGTGAGGGAGACAGTAAACGACAGCCCAAACTGCAGCTGTGTAAATGCACCAAGCCAGAGACTCGGCTGACAATATGATGTGTATATTTATACCAGAGTGTTGGGGCTTTTTAAAAAAAAGTATGCTTACTGAGAATGGTATTTAGTATGTATTTAGTTTTGGTAAACATGAGGGGCCAAACTGTCATGCTTAAGCAGGACACGCTGAAATTATTTAGAGGATTTTTGCTGATTAAATGTATGCATGACTGATACAATTACCACTGTCTAGCAGAAACTATCACTTAATAAAACTATTACTGTGGCAGCAATATATAGCCATCTTTGATGGCTATAAATGTACCTTACCAGAGAGGGTAGCACTCCTGTGCTAACCGTCATGTGTCCCTCCAGCGAGGACTGGACATGCTGAGGAGGGATATGCAGGGGGCAGGAGGGTCTCCATCCCCTGAGGGGGAGCACCCCCACCCCTCTGCATGTTTCTTGTTCTGCACACCATATACCACAGTGGGGCACGGACTGAAGTGTCCTGCTGAGTTGTCAGTGTTGGCACCTTGGAGCGGTGTCAGGGTCACTTGCAGCAGTGGCTCAAGGACACTCTGTTTCTTCCCATGGGTGCTTCCTCATGAAGGGATGCCATCTTCCTTGGCCTTGGTGGTAGTCAAGGATCCAGACTAGCCCCAACAGACCTATTCTCCACTTCCCATGTATCTGGAGTACCTCAGGCATCTTTAGAGGCACGACACAGAAGGATGTTGGCTTGGGGCAGGAGAAACAAGCCTGTTCTCTTGTTAACTTGATTAAGGCTGCCACTGCAGATCAGGCCCCGGAGATGCTCAATCCCACAGAGCTGACCTGCACCTTTAACAACATCACTCCAACACATACCATTCCCTTCTCAAGAGATGCTTGAGCCATTGTGCTAGATTGAAAATATGCCTCTACATGCCTGACAGGCCCTGAGAAAATAGCTCTAGAGATGCAGGGGTGAGCAGCTCCCTGCTGAGGCATTGACTGTGGCTCTGTGCATAGACACATCCATGATCTTGGGTCTACAGGTCTACATGGTCCACTTACCCTCCTCTGCATTTTTGCCTGAAGGCACGGGAACAGCTCAAATTTAAGTAGAATTTTCTGTGGTGGCCAAAGCTGTATCAGCAGGTATATTTTGTGATGACACTTTTCAGATGGCTTTACAATTCACTAAGCAGCTGTATTTGACATGGTTTCTCTGCTCATGGTTTCTCAGAGGCTGCTCTGCTGTTTTCCTGGGAGGATGTAATATTTTTCTCCCATCTCCTTTGAAGATAAACCTTTATTCTCCCTTGAGAAAGTTTTCTGGTCTTTTCCCCCCTCCTCCACTGGGCTGAATTCTGGATCTCTCCATCAGCTTCTCTGCTTTTAATGCTGTTGTTTAACTGGATAATCTGACTTCTTCCATTTTACATTTATATTTCATAGCACATCTGCAGCATTTGAGAGTTCACTGCATGGATGTTTCAAATCACACCATAGGATCTTGGCAGTTGCACATGACTTCAGAGATTTTATACACATATATCTGACATACAGAGGAAGTAATTAAACCATATGGACCTCTCCTATACAGTAGGAAGCACAACACAAATCTTCTCACTTGATTTATTATAACCTTATGTCATTTAGCAAAGCCAACTCTGCAACTGTTTGAAGGAGAGAAGCCAGCTGAGGAGAGGGAGGACCTGTGTGGGGAGCTGTGGCTCAGGCAATCCTGAGCAGTTTTAAGTGCCTGCAGCCATACAGGGCAGTCGAGACCTTGCTGGCAGCACCAGGTATGAGGCAGCAGGGCACAAACTCCGCAGTTTGGTCTGTGAGGTGTTGTAAGAACAAGAAAAACAAATGGATCTGTCCTCAGCCTGCACATTCGCCTCTGCCTCTGCTCCAATGGCAGGGGCTAAGGATGAGCAGCTGCAGGGGACAGCAACAGTAACATCCTTGTCACACACGGAGCCCACTCCTCCTCTATCCTGCTCTGTGAGGAGGGGTTGAAGGACAAGACTGGGCTCATGCAGCCTAGCTTGTCCTGTCTACAGGGCACACTGATGATGGAGGAATGGCCCCATGGTGTGAAGTCCCTAGCAAATACAAATCAAGTAAAATAAAAGCTGTGAAAAAGGGTGCAAGATAGCATTACACTGCATATCTGTGCCAAGCACATGGAAGGGTGTGCTCCGTAATGGAAAGGCGGTTAGTCTCACGGTGGTGGTAAGGGATATTCTGCAGTAGCAGCACAGTCATATTTGCACCGAAGTGTTTCCTGTGTAAAAAAACATTTTATCCATAAATCTGCATGCCAATCATACCCTCATTAAATACTGGAATAATGAATACATATGGGTCCAACACCCACAGCATCGTGTGGTGCCTTTGAGCCCTTTGCTGCTGGAGTCCCTGCCCACTGGAAAGAAGCTGTCACTGTGCCCCTGTGCATGATGCTACCTCTGCCACAAACCTGGAAGTGTTAGCAATGCTTTTGGCACCGTACAAAGAGCCACATGCAAACAGCTCCTGCCCAAGGAGCTCACATCCTAACACAGACAAGCCCACACAGTTGTGAACACCATGGCATCCTGCACTACAGGGGGGAGAACTCATCTCAGAACCAGCTCCTCTCATTCCTGTTCCAGGCTATCAAGAAAGGAAGTCCCTTGTAGGAAGCCTTTAAAAGATAAACGGTGGTGAAATGGAAAAGGAGAAGATGTTGCATGCTTGGGAATGGATAACAGAAAGTTCATCAAAAAAAGAGAGAAGTAGGGGATTTAGAAACTGAAAAACAGCCAAAAGGTGATTTATAGAGAAAAAGGGGTATTTGGATCAGAAGAAATAATACAGACATATCCAAGTCTTTATTTGACTGGACAGAAAGACTACACAGGTTGCTATACTCTGAATGGAGTGAAACAATATGTACCGGGGAATATCGCAAGTACAACTTTCTCTTTTGCTCTTAAACCTATGCTAGACTTTGCCAGCAATCTTGGGGACACATAAACCTGCTTTAAACAAGTTTATAAGGGCTAATAACATAACTTTAACCTGTGATACTGTATTTACAAAAATTAGTTTTGCTAAGTAATAAGATAAGCAATAGTTAGACACAGAATTTCATTGAACAACCATGACCCATACTGAAATAAACCCAAACAAAGCCACAAGAAACCCCAAAGGGCTTTTCTTTGCTGGGCATCTATGATAGCAGTAGACAGAAGGGAATTTGACAGACTAATACAGTCTTTTCATAGAAAAGTAGTTCTAGCCTGTGGGAGAAAAAATGCTGCATGGATGCTTTATTTGTTTGGGCTTGCAGCTTTATTCATTGTCTAGAGCTGTTCTCTGTGCCTAAAAGAGAGACTTCTATCCTTCAAGATCTTCTTTCTGCATGCTCCCAAAGTTCATATCTAACGGTCAATATAAGATATTTTAACATCTGTCATCCTTTTCCAGATAAATGTAATGGAAACACTTAGGTATACTTTAATAGTCTGGTTCATTATGCAAAGACACTGAAGATGATTTGGAAACCTTATGTGCAAACTGAGGTTAATAAAGAACATTTATTTTCTTAAGTGGCAGTAAGAAAATGCTGAGAACAGGCTCAGTCTGCCTCGGCAGATACTGTTTGAGATGACAGCCTGCCCATTCCCACATTCCTGGTCTCTCCAGGTCAGACTCAAAGGATTCCACTAATAGTTTGGTACTTAGCAAAGCAGACAAAAGGAAAATGGGTCAATGTTACTTGCTCCCATGTGACAAAAAATACAGAAAATAGAAACAAGCACCATTTGAGAAATTTGTAAAGCCTCAGACATATGTCATGAGAAACATTTACAATCTCTGGAGCATAATTTAAGTGCTAAAGGATGACCTGGATGATCCCTCTTGGATGCCTGTGTGAGCTACCCAGTCATAGTGTAAAACCATCATCCACCCGCTGCTCTATCTTTAAACTCGTGCTCACAGTAAGCAGAAATTGCAAAACTTGGCTGAAAGCACAAATAATATTTTTGTGCAGTAGTTATACTGTCTGACTGCTAGAAGTCAAAGCCTGAAGGTCTAACCAAATGGACAACACATTTTTCTGAAAACAATCCTGACAGTGCATTTCATTTCCTTAATGAAGTGTAATTCATATGTGAAAACCAAACAAAAAGATCAGTGATACAGAATCACAGAATATTCTGAGTTGGAAGGGACCCACTAGGATCATCCAGTCCAACTCTTAAGTGAATGGCCCATCCAGGGATCAAACCCTTGGCATTATGAGCACCCCATGGTGGGAAATTTCTACCCAGCTGAGCTGACATCATACATACAGGAGGACACGCTGTGCTATGCAGACACTATTGACCAGAATGAGTGGAAAGGTTACAGATGAGTAGGCAGTCACGAAATTCCCTAACTTTGGGTACTTATTTTCTAAATAAGGTAAAATATACTTACAGGATTTCATAGGAAGACAGGAAGGATAAAAAAAAAGCCACTCAAGAAAAAAGGTATGGCAATATTTTTAAATGGTTGTGAATTGCATCTGAAGTGCTTATCCTACCAGTGGCTATTATGACCAAAGTTAACTTTGCACTATTCATCTCCAGCAAGTTTCCTTTCCATTATTTCTTCACTAGAATTAAATTTTAAGTCTTGTTTTATTTTCTGAAATAAAATGGTTCTTGATTCCTTACTGTGATTTCTCTTGCATTTTCTCTCCATCTCTCATTCATATTTGTGATATGCAGATGTTCAAATACACTCTTAAAAATGCTGCCCTCAAAATAAATTCCTGAAATGTCAGTGAAATAGCCTCTCAATTTATTAGCAAACTGCCATAAGATTTGTTTTTTCAATGAGTGTAACAAGCCCATAAATCAACAGATCACATAGGTAATGCAAAAGGCATCAGATGATGTCATTTCGAACAGAAGAGCTGAATCTACATTGCAAATAGTTAAACCACCATACTGACTTCAGTCATAAATTTGTTTGAACTGCAACCTTGGTATTCATTTTGATGGATTACACTAATTCTTGAGCTTTGTCCAATGCTGTTGAATTGCTTCCTCATCACACCAGCTGAGAGTGCAAAGGTTTCTGATACAAGGTCGTAGGAGAAGTATCTGCACAGGTCTAACCTCGGGCTTTAGGAGGAAGGTGCAGTATCTATACGAATGCTGCATACCTTGCACTTATTTTGCTGGAGACCGTGTACGTCAATCCAGGGAAGTTTAAAATTATTGAACTGAAAATGCAAATAAAAAGGTGAATGTGTCCTTTCAACTACCTTTCATTAAAATATCATTCTTTTTTTGTTCGGTAAAGTTCTGAACAGTTGATTTGAAAAGGCTTTGAAGGAATTTTGTTTTCAGGGCTGGAGCAAAAGACAGGGAGTGCAAATTGTTAGCATGGGATGGGCTTAACAAAATTTGTATTCCTTTAGATTACAAATAAATACAACTTCTATACATTCCTTATGGAATCAAACAATGTTTCACATCTGGTTGAAGTAGAAATGTTCTGCAAAAGAACAAAAGGATAACAAGGAGTGAAAAAATAATTTTTGGTCAATATGCATATTTTGCTTGATTTGAAAGAAAGTCTCCATTTGAGTTTATTTTATCTTTTAAACATTCTTTACAATATTCTGAACATTTACAAATGAAGATGTGATTTCTATGTGAACATTTAATTGCACTCCTGCATGTACTGAAACAAAACACCCTGCTTTGCTTTTTAATATATCTTGCATTTTTTATTTGAAACAGATTCTGAGGAAGACTTTTTACTGACTTCCCAAATCTCAGATTTTGTGTAGAATGCATATATGGGAGGAGGAGCTCCTTGCTCATGGGAAAGTTATCTAATCTCTGTCCACCAGTTCAAAAAGATCTCTGATGTTGATTAAACATGTATAAACAGAGCTTAAAAAAAAGAAAAAAAGGAAACACACATATTTCACTCAAAAAAATGTCATGACAAATGTACTAAAGGACAGCAATTAGCAGCCAATGTAACTATCCTACTACACGTTTGATTAATAGTCAATGTAGCCCAGGTAAAGCAATGTTCATTAAATAAAACATTAGGTCATAAACCAGGTGTCAAGTTTCAGACTGACACAAGTTCAAATTCTGTCAAGCAAACCTGTACACTGCCTGCCTTTGCTAGTGAACTCTAAAGATTTTGGGCCTGTTTACTGCTAACAGTTCATGCAATGAAGCCTTATACCCAAAATTTAGGTGCCTGTGGAACAGTATCAAGACTTCAGGCATTTGTGTATGCTGGCAAGACCTTCTAAGGCTGAGTTTTAAAAGTATAAACTTAAACAAAAGCATGAATCTGAAACTACCCTCAAACACACGTGCAAAAGAAAACTGTATTAATGCATCTGAAAGCAGAACTTAGCTTCACACCGTTCAACAGATTTTACGGTAACACTTTTCTTTTCCTGTCTTTTGCCAATGGAGCTGCTCTCCTCTATTACCTTGACTAGAGAAAAAAAGAAAATTAAATCTTGAAGTACCACACCAGAGTTGATTACAGCATTGAAATAATGAAGTGTCATCCTGTCCCATGAATAGCGCTCATTAATACTATAGGCATTTTACTTTTAAATCTGTTGCCATTACAAATACCTCCTCCGAATATCTTCCCTCAGAGGGCAGCTCTTCCTCCTGGAAATTTCCAGAGACTTAATCTTGGTCTATGAAGCCATGTGAAATTCTGAAGCACCAATTTTTGGTACTTATATCCATCCTGCTGCAGAATCTGACAATACTTCAGAAGATATGGGATGAAGTTCACTCCCAAAGCTTTGTGTATGGCAAACACTGGAGAGCAAATAGGACATTTTCCAAACAATTTCTGTCTTGCTGAGCATCCAAAAAAATCCCACAAAACCTTGATGCTGATCTACCAAGTATTTGGGGGTTGTCAGTCAGAGGGAAGGTGGATAATCAGCCTGGAACAAGTGATCAAACCTCTGATAAACTCTAAGCTCTAGTTGATTCTAATGTCTGCTTGGTGTGAGCATGCTCCTGGGACAGAGTGAATCTCCCAGGAGAGGACAAAGCAGGTGATGGCAGCGGGAGGTTTGATGAGCTGACACAGAGAGCTGGATTTGGAACAGGTGAGAGGACTGAAAGGCCTGCTCAGTGCAAAGGGGGCAGAGCCCATGAGATGTCCAGATAGCTATTTAGTCTGGTAGAAAAGAGTGGTGACCAGTGTGACCAGTGGTCACAATCTATATTATACCCCTGGTGAGGGAAAGTAGAACAGGGGTGTCCAAGGGGGTTAACTCAAGGCAGCTGGGGGGGAAACTGAGGTCTTTGCCAACTCCGTAGAATAGGTAAGGTAAATAACACCATTTACAATTCCACTTGACTGGCGCTTGCAACAAGAGGATGGTCAAAAGTTGTAAAGGCTTCTACAGCAATGCTAGAAATCTACAAAATAGTATTATGGAATTATACTACCTGGCAATAAAGGACAACCCTGATATAAAAGGCATCTCATGCTGGTGAAAGGAGGATAATCAGTGGCATACAGAGTTACTATACTAGTCTGTCTACTTTACAGGAATGATAGAAAATGAGATATAGCCAGGGCAATGGCACAATATGTGAAGGCTACAACTGAGTGTTACAGAAAAAAATACTTACTCAGGGCAGATGGGAACATCAGGGAGTCCTTGTGGGTGGAAATAACAAAAAGGTAGGACTTGGTTTGTATTTAGGATTCCTCTGTTACAGACACCAATCATTAAATACTCAGTGGAATTAGAGAAGCTGAACAACTAGGTCAGGTAGCAATACTGGTCAATTCCAACTACGCACATACTATCAGGCACAATGCCTCATCCAGATGTGATAAGGAAATAGAAGTTTTGGACCCACAAACTGACTTTTTCTTAGCATGGTAAACACTGAGACCCGTAAGAAAGGATGCTGCTCTGGGTTTAGTCTCAAGTGCTGCACAGGACCTGCTTCAAGAGGTACTATTGGGAGAACTGCTCTGCAAGAGCAGTTCAAAATATAACTGAACTTAATGCTGTAGTGTAGTGGGATGAAGTAAGCCAAACAAATACATCACACAGATATCCAATTTCAAGGAGGGGAAATACATAAAAATCACAAAAATAGTAAAAGCCTGAAAAAGCAGTCAAAAAGGCAAAAGCCTAAAGCACCCTGGAGGCTTTTCAAAAACACTGTATTAAAAGTTCCAGTAAACTATGTGTCACATATCAAAAAGAAAGTAAAATGGTTCAATAAAAACCCCACATAGCCCATAAAAAAGGCTAAAGAGGCTATTGTAGGCAAAAGGGTTGGCATCTAAAAAATTGCTGAAATGAACAGGAAAGCTCATAAAAACAGATCAAGAGCAAATGGCAACTAGGATGGCTAAAAATGGATGAGAAAATTTTGCAGAAGACAACCAAGCTGATAGCAAAAAGTTGTTTAAAGGAAAACAAGAAGCCATCAAGGGAAATAGCAGTACCACATGATGCCAAGGGCTCATAAGGGGCACTTAGGGATAATAAGGCCATATCAGAGAAACTCGGTGACTTCTCTGCAAAGGTCTTTACTGCCAAAGGTGTTTGAGACAGTCCCAAATCCAAGCTATTCCTTGAGATAGAATAATTTCAGATAAATATGAAGTAAGTAGTAGATAAAACAGGTAAGGCAGGTGTTACTAAGTGAACATGAGTGGGGACATTTACCCATGACTTCTGAAGGAACTCAAGTGTGAAACTGCAGAGCTGCTGACCAAAGTGTGTAACCCAACATTACAAACTGCCACTGCACCAGTGGGCTGGTGCCAACCCAGCTTCCATGCGGAAAAGGGGCTCAAGAGACTTTGAGAACTGGGGGCCAGTTTATTTGACTTTCCTACATGGCAAGTAGGAAAGGTACTACTAAGGTAGTAGTCCACCTTAAAGAACATAATAACTGTGCACAAGTATAAACATGGTAAAGCAAGCCTTATTGACTATAATGTATTTGGATTTTCAAATCTGTTTTTATAAAATACTTCACTGAAGCTCTTAAAATAAATTATCATGGGGTTGTAAGAGAGGTGCTCTTATGGACTGAAGGCTGTTAAAGGATAGCAAGAAAAGAATAGTACCTGATGGTCACATTTCAAAATGAAGACATAACACCAGTGAGTCCTCTCAGACGTGTGCTGTAACTGGTTTTTGCAAAGATTTCAATGGTGATCTACAGAAGGGACTGAACTGTGAAACATCTGAGTCTATAGATGATATTAATCTCTCTTAGATTGCTAAATGTGATGCTGGTGATGAGGAATGGGGGGATCTGGTGATCTCCCATGCTGGGGGATCCAGAAAGACCCCACCAAACTGGATGGGTACAGTTCTGGTCTCTTGTGGAAGAGAGAGTAGAGTAAAGGGACTAAGGGCTAGAATGTCATCTTCAAAAGAGAACCTAAAAAGGCTGTGACTCATCCTTTCGGACAAGAGAAAGCTGAGAGGGAATATAACAGAGATTTACAAAATTAGGGAAGCGGTGAGTAACCTAAACACAGAGCTACTCCGAATCTCACAGTACTAGAAATAGGGTGTATTTGATGAAACCGGACAGAACTTTGCTTAGAACAGATCAGACAGTGATTTATATAATTTATATCATTTGAGTAGTGCCACTGGAGGTTGTGAAGACACAGTTACAGTAGCTTCAAAAAGGATTAGACAAATTCAAGACAAAACACACATACTGAAGGAACATAAATTGGGTTATCTTGGATACAAGTGAATGGACTGCGAAAAATTGCCAGAACTCTCTGCTCCCTGTAAATAGCATCTCTTACTACCACTGTTGGGAACAGAATAGTGAGCTAGATGAATAACTGAGAAGATGCTTCTAATGTTATTATTTTGCGGAGGAAAAAAACCCGTAAATATCAGATTTCATCAGATATATCAGTTTGTACCAACAGAGTTACAAGGAGCTACTGCCATTATACCAGCTTGGAAGCCAGTTAATTGTGATATACAAGAATTACACTAACAGCTGATAAAATTATTTTATTGGATTTAAACATTTCCCTAAGACATAACAATGGTGTTGACTTTAAAATATTTATGTGTTCTATTTTGTTGTTGTTTGTGTTCTTTAATTATGAAGAAACACATCTAGATCTAGTCCATGTGTTAAGACTTAAACTTGTATGGAAAATGCTTGCAAGTAAGTATCACACACTAGATTTCCCAACTGTACAGCATCCAAAAGCAGACAGAATAATTATAGGTGTACTGGTAATAGCTTACCCTTGGCCACTGCATTAGTGAAAGCAACGTAACAGATATGTGTAAAGGAGTTCTAGTGAACATTCATGCCAGTCTCGGTTAAAAAGGAATGTTTGGGCATTCTCAAAGAGTGGCCTTTATGGAGGGACACAAAGCCGTCTTTTAAATTCAGTTTCCATCATTCCAGCCCCTTGCAAAAACAATGGCTAAATGGCTTGAGCACTGGTAAACGCTTGACTTGGAAAGTTCAAAAGGGTGCAATTTCTCACTCTATAGAAAGATCAAAAAGATTTCTACTCACTTCCACTTTCTATAAAGGCTCCTAGGCTGGTTATGAAGTGAGGCTGATTATGAACTTCAATAGGTCAAACAGCTGGCCATTGTACTGAATGGAGTTATCGTTTCCTACATAAGTGCATTAATGTTTAACAAATTTTAAGGCACATATATTGTTCTCTGAGCAATGTATGGTTTGTGAAAAACTATAAATCTCAAGATTTTAGGAGCTGCAATAAAAATCTAGAGGAAAGAGAAAGAAAACCAGATGGTTTTAATTTTTTTTTGTTTTTTTTTTAATCCAGGCTTTCCATTTGCAGGTGTCCTCACAGCCCTGGAAGCAGCTCAGATGAGAGGCATTTTTTTTTGGGCTAGATGCTGCAGGCTAGATGCTGCCTTTGCTTAGCTGCAGCAGCTCCTCCACCACTACAGTGGGCAGGTGATGCTTCTGCTGTTTTATTTTTCTGTCCTCACTGGATTTTAGCTGTGTCTGAGCCCAGTGAAAGTTGCAGGGTTGAGCCCAGTCAAAACAGAACGGAAGAAAACCTAAAACTGCATACCTCTTTCCAGCAGGCCTGCTGGGCAAGTGTATTGATTCGTGCTAGGTTGACTTTTGCCCCTAGAAACTGGCCAAGTGAAGCAGAATTCAACTTTCCTGCGCCTTTGTGCCTATCCTTACCGGTCCTGAACCAAAGGCAGTGCAGACAGTAGCACATGGCTTCCAGCTGTCCTGCACCTGGAGACCTGGCACAAATCACCAAAGCCTGGATGAATATTCACACATCCTGACAGTGCATCTCTGCCTCTAGCACAGAGTCCCAGGAGATACCAGTCGGCATATTTTGCAAAAAGCTCTTTTTAAAAAACAAAAGTTATTGTATTAAGACAATAAATAAAGCTAAGCATCTTTCCTTAAATGCTTTATACTAAGACTTCAACTAAAGCAATGACAACAAATGAAGTAGAAGCACATATAAATATAGAGGAGGCATTTCTTCAGACTCCTTTCATAGTTCGCAACTGTGTTTACCACTTCAATGAATTCGCTTCGTTCAACAGCTGCTGATGTGCATACAGTAGCAGCAATCCAAAGAAAATGCTTTTAATTTGCCTTGTTTTCAGACCTGTCACAAACAGAGGTGAACTTCCAGAGGATGGCAGGGCTGCCAGCTGGCTGCAGACCCTTGCAGTGCTGCTCCTACCTGAGTTCCAGGTGCCCTGCAAGTGACAGCTCTGTGGCACCTGGGATGGAGAGTCACTGCAGAAGCAGGCTCTGACAGACTGCTTCAGGCACTCTGACAAGTGCAAACACGCAATACGTCTATTGTGCATGCAATGAGTCACCTTGAACAGAAAACGTGTGCCGTGCCAGATTATACAGAGGTTTTGTGAAAATAAATATTCCCACTGAGGATTAGCATGAGACCAGAAGCTATGCCAAATTTGACTAGACTCTAAAGGCCAATCTTATTCCTTAAACCAGATGTTTAACAGGGGTTGTGACATCTGAAGAGATCAGCAGACACGAAATACAGGCAGTGTGTGATAAATCAGACTGAGGTGTATCATTTCATAGAGGTAAAATACAGAGAGATAAAATATGATTTTTTAAGTGTAAAATTCTGTAAATCCCATTTTCCAGTCCTTTTTCACATCTTGCACAATTAACCACAAGCACTAAAATATAATTTATGTTTTGTAGCATGTCCTTTTTCTCTTTCTGAGTATCTACTTAAAGGGAGGCCAACATCATCAGTAAGTGGGACGTACTTCCCTGAGGTAAAACTGAGAATGGTGAGCAAGTACATAAAATCTGCCCTCACTTCCCAGTCTAGATAGGAAGCAATTCACAGGGAGCTTCTTGTCAGTGGCACCTGACTGCTTCTCTACTGTGGTATTTTCACATTTTCAGCTTTTCTAACCTATGCAGTTAATTTTGTTTAACTACCTCTTTTTTCTTTCACATCTGGCAACTTGAAATTCAAGGTCATTCAGTCAATAAGGAGCATGAAAAACATTTCAGTCACAGAAGCTGGTAGTTTTGCAACAGATATTTTCATGAACTCTAGTGAACATCTTGCAGCATCAGTTTTTGATTTTCAGTCAAAAGTGGGAAGTGGCAGGAGGCACTTGCCAAACTTCATGTGCTGGATGATGAGGGTAAGGCAGTAACAGCTGGAGGGAGCCCCATGGGAAGCTGTGTCTCAGGGGAGGGCTTGTTTGTCCTCAGCTTCATCAGGTTGCCCTTGGGTTATTGTAATGGAAAGCAGATCATGAGCAGCTCACGGTCAGGCCATGGGAGTATCACCATTACAGTCCCCATGGCATGGTAACCCCAGGATCATCTGACTTCCATGGAGACATCAGGACTTCTGCTGTAAACAAGAGTGTTCCTTGCCTCCCACCTACACTGTGACTTTCCTACTACCTCTCCCTCCACTCAGACGTGGAGTCAAGCTTGAGGAATGCAATGGGAATGGGAACTGATGGCCGGCTGTGTGGAGGGAAGGCAGAGAACTGAAAAATCTTATGAGGTTTGTGATAGCAGAACAAGCACATGACCTGCCGCCGCATCTCATGCCTGACCTATTCTTAGAGATGGGTGGATGGAAAAGGCTGAGTCACTGTCTCAGCTGCAGAAGACCATGCTGTACAGAAGGAGCCTGCCAGCCAGGGCTCCAAGCCATACAGGATAGGAACTGCCCTATTTCTCAGTGCTCTTTGTGGCAGGTGGCTAATCCCCTCCACCCCATCTCCCTTCCTCTGCCTCATTCCTCACTGGTTCCCCAAAACAAAGAACAGACTATCAGCCACTACATAATGCCAGAAGTTCTAAACAGTTCCCTTTCAGCAGAGATTTCAGGTTTTGCAGGCATGGTTCCCTCTTGCTTTAGTGGAAATCACATAGAATCATAGAGTTATTGAATCATTTAGGTTGGGAAAGACCTCTAAACTCATCAACTGTGTGTATCCCATGCATGTATGTGGTATCTTTTCAACATTCCGATGTGATAAGCTTGTCATGGCTGTCAGGTCCCTTGGCCCTCATCTTTGAGATAAGTGCCTGCTACATATCATAACAAGGTATTCACAACAAAGTATTTCTTCAAATCTATGAGCTTGTGCGAAAGTAAGATGAAATAACAATAACTTTTTCCTGAAAAAGAATAATTGTTTTAATACTCTTAGCAGTCTAGTGCAAGTCCACCTATGGCAAATTATATAGCATTGAACTTGTTCCATCAAGAACATTTTACAGTGAAAACTGTTACTTACACGGCTTCCTTTTTCAGGGAAACACTGACATCCTCCACTGCAGTCCCTGCCTCCACATGGTCCTGAGTATTTCTTTCCACTCTGCAAACCAGAACACAAATAACATAAAAGTTAAAAGGTATCAGCTAGAATATCTGAAACAGCACAATAAGCTTTGATTAGCAGACTCGCAGGGAACCGCTAAAGCAAAGACCAAGATCAGATCTAGGATTTACAGTTGAAACCTCTTTAATATATGCTTAGAAACAGCCATGAGTGGCTGTCAGTTCTTGGAGATCAGCATCGAGAAATATAATGCTACTTCATTTATTTCTCTCCACATTTTCAAAACACAGCAGCTCGATGCTGAGCAGTAATCTCACATATCTTTTTGACACATGCAATAGATATCATATCACAGAAGTGCAGCTGCTTGGATTCTTCAGGGACATGGACTAAGTCCTAGGTCACAATGCAGCACATCCTTCTATGCATGCTTGAAATGGCTGCTGTATTTTGAAATATTTATTGGTGGACATAAAGGAAGATGTAGGTATAATGTTGAAAATCATAAGCCAAACTCCTGCTTTCTTCTCCTCTATGGCTGCCTATTCTAGAGGAACCAAAATTTGCTAGCAGTCAACCACTGTGATTTAGAAATCACTCCCATCTTAAGTAAATGTCTTCAGTTACATCTCTCCTGCCTGACCAGAACCACGTTGGCCTGGGCCACAAATACATGGATCACAAAATAAGCACCACTCCACACAAATCCTTGGATGGACTTCAACAGGCAAGCAAACTCAGATTATATTCCATGCAAGTGCCTGCACAGAATGCAGCAGCCACAGTCAGTCTTGTTCAGAAACCTGAACAGCAGAGATGCTGAGCATGCTGTGGTGTGACTTTTAGAAATGTAACTTAATGATCAGGAATATTGTGACGACCAGCCTGCAGCCCACCTAAGCCCAGGGTTTTGAACCCCTGAAAGTGACCCAGCAGCCTAGTAAGTAATCTGGGAAAGGAGGAAGGGATTTCTCATCACTATTTCTGAACTTGGCTTGGCCGACAGTGAGTAATTAATACAGTCAGAAGAAAAAGAGAAGGACTAAGTCTAGTGGCTACAGGAAATCAGAGCCCCTTCATTCACGGCATTTCACATGCACTGCTCCTTAGATGAAACCTCAAGGCAACCCAGCTGTAGAGTACAGTCAGGCTCCATGTCACTTGCTCCCCTCTAGGCTAAATCAAATGGTGCCTTCACTTTTCTGCCTCCTTCATAGCTTGAGCACATCATCTCTCAAAAGGGATGTGAAAGAGGTATAAACAAGCCTCCAAAACAGGATGGGTGCTCTGAGCTGCTATGCTGTTTCATAAATAGACAGTGATGCTGCCGTTCCTGCCTGTAGACCTGACCTAAGGAGCTAAAACACAGAGAGGAGACCAAAACTGCCACACTTAGAATTTTTCATGTGGCTCAGCAATCCTCTACTCAGCACCTGAGGTTTTTTGGTCACATTTCTCAGGTATCCATTTCTGCCTGTACACTACCTGAAAACATTGCTCTGGGATTTGGATACCTCCTTGGCAGTCAAATAAATAAAAGGTATGGAGTAGGCACCAAGCATTACCTTAGTTGTGCCTTGGTCATATTTGTACAGCAGGCTCTTAATCTTATGACACACAGCAATAAAAAGTTCCCAAACCAAGTTTTTATGCTTGTCATGAGAAGGTTCATGTCTGTATCTTAAGTACTTTTATATATTAAAATACTTTTGTTTCAACTTTATATTTAATTCTCATGTTTAATTGAAGAGGTAGGGCTTTCACACTGATAAAAGTGGTCCACCAAACTGAAACCATACCCTGACCTATAGGTTAGGTGTTTTATTCAGGAAATTATTTCATGGATGTAGCAGAGTTCTATGTCATGTTATGAATTCTGCTTTGTGTTTAAGATATTGTTTAGAGGAAATAGTAAATCAAGACAATTTTATAAACTCCAGCAGTTTACTCAGGTTAGTCCATTTTTTAGTTAAGTATCTGGATGATCACAAACTCGCTATTTTCATGGGGATTATTTCTTATTAACCTATTTGCAGATGAAATGTGCATCTTTTTGTCAGTATCCTTCATTTTACAGAGTTTTCCCCTCAGTTCCTTTTTTGAAATTGAGAATAGTTCTATTAATTTTCATGAACGCCACACAGATGTACGGCCTGTGTGATCATATTCCTCTGTAGGATGCAAGTATCCATTCAAGGAGTAGTGTGCTAAGTAGTGCTGCCATTGGTAACAATCAATTTTGAACTTCTAGAATCTGTTTTTGTTGCTGTAAACAACAGCATATCCCAGCCTAAGAGTAACAGACAGATACAGTAATTTGATCATGTGAGTTTTCAGTTTTGCCTGAGAAAAAAATAACGACAACAATAAGTTTATTTCTTTAATTAGCAGAGTGACTCTAAATTTGGAAAACTGTTGTCAAAGAGAAAATAGAAAATGAATCAGAACTTTGGCAAGATATTTGTGCACTTGTAAGAAAAAAATGGAGGAGGCTACTAATGCTTATTTCAAATGGAAGTTTGAGGTCTATTGTTTGTGTTCTATCCACCATCCAATATTTTAATTTGCATGCTGTAACAATACCAGCAGCTAATATGAGGACACAATTGTTTTCTTCCACAATTTTAGGAAGCTTTTTTTTTTTTCCATTATTTTCTCATTTTGTATCCTTTTATGCACACAGATTTTGCAGATAATGAACAGAAAAATCTGGAAGATTCTCCAAAGGTAGGGAACATAATGGGAAGGCATTTGAGACCAGCAGTAACACACCTCTTCTTGATTATACTTGGGCTTTCCTTATTACCTAATCTCCACCTCTTCACTTTTCAACTGCTAGTGGAATGACTGGGAACTTTCAGTCACATGTAGCATTTTCTACTATCTTCCACTAGCTAGAATATCTATAATTTCTTGAAGATCATTGCACTGTTGTTTGATCTTACATTACTGGGAGTTGCAGTCTAAAACACGGTTTACAAGCTTGTTAACATTCAGAAACGAGTCTGTTAAGGATTCTTGTAGAACTTTGTTAAAAACAATTATACCCACAGGCACACAACTGAGATGAAGAGAAATCAAATGGACATATATCAGTCAATAATTGGAATGCAAAAAGCCTTAAAGTTTCAAATTTAGCAATGGACAATGTACTTTGAAGTGCTCAACTATTTATGTCCTGAGGAAAAGATATTTCTGGGAACATAACACTAATGGTGATGACCCAATGTAGTTGTTTTGATCCGAGCAGGAGCCTTTTTGGTCAGCGGCAAGAACAGTCAGATTTAGGACATAATTCATCCCATCCTTATACTGGCATTTAAACTGATCGACTGCATCTGTCCCAGGAAGTTCCTACTGCTTTCTCTCATCCATGAAGGTGGTTGGAGGTGACTACTTTACATGGAGAGATCCACCCTCTGTAGAAGTGTAAGGATGGGGAGATGAATCTTCTGATTTGCTCAGTATCCAGTCAAATGGAGAAAAGTGTGCCTGGACCAGAATGATACTCTAGGATTTGTGTAATCAAGCTGTAAGAACTGGTCCTCAATTATGAAGGTGTCTGCTGAGACGACTTTCAGTTCCAAGTCTTTCTCACGTTTTGGATGATACATAATTCCACTTATCTCTAAGAAGTCCAGAGTCAAGGCAATATAGGCACAACATCCGGCTGCTATTTTAGATCACCCAGAGAATCTCATCAGATCTATTTCAGATACCAGAGCTAAATCCCATCATAGAAGGGTAAGGGGATTAGAAATGTAGCATAGGGTAACTGGCTGAGACGTGTCTACAGAGCAGATGTTCAGCTTCACGAGATGAATCCTGTGCTAAGTGTCCAAGTCTCACCCTCACACGTTGCTATACCCTTTGATTGGAACACCAAGTGTGAAGAAGACTATTTAAGAGCAGACACATGGTGCAAACATAAAATGAGTTATACCATTGCACTGGTGTGCAAGCTTTCTGTGCATAAGGTGAGGTGTAGCTTAATTAGAATTAGGTTGGAGAATCAAGAGTAAAATATGGTAATTCTGTCTAGAAATGTGTAATATAAATGGTCCCAATGAGACCCACATGGTCAAAAGGCAGCCCTTGGAGGCAAGGTTGTCTCATTCAGCCAACTATAATGGTAATACCATATTAGAGAAAAAATTGCCTAGGTAATAGTGTCAGAAACACCAGCTTCTGAGTGTTAAAAAAAAATGGGACCAATGAGTAAAAAGAAACTAAGAGTAGGTTGTTTATTTGGGAGGAGTATTGGTAGGGAAAAGGAGGTGCAAGTGTGGTAAAAACTTGGAAAATAAAAACAAAGATGAAGAGGGCATAAAATTAGGTGAAGAATTAAGGTAGTGAGGATATACTAAGAGCAAGAGCAGGGACTCCTGCAGGCAGCAGTGATGCTGACTTGTGAGCACAAGCCCACTGGGAGCCCCCATGGGGAGAGAGCACAGGTCTCTTGACCAGGCATGTCCCTGTGGGAGCGTGGGGTAAGAAGAGATAGGCTTGTAAGGAAGGATAGGCTTACTCCTGAATACCAACTGCAAGAGCAAAGGCAGGAGAATTGCAACTTAACAGCCCTTTCGTGTAATTTATCAGATGTCTTACACTGATTTTGTACAAATGCTAATAAGACACAGAATTGTAATTCAATGTTTCTTGCAGTGATGTAGTTGTGAATTATTGCTAGTCACAACAGTGATATGTTACTTTGCCAAATAAAGAAACACTGGGTTCTTAGAGGTGTTTTCTTTAATCAGCAAATCTTAAGTTACATCTAACACTGCTCAGGTCCACACTGTTCAAAGCTAGGCATCTCCAGAGCTGGCTTACCCAGCTACTGTGCTGGGATGAATATATTCATCATGTTCAAGGAACATGAATACTACTCAAACACAAGCAAGAGAAAACATGTAAGTGCCACCTATGTTTGTAAAGCTTGCATATTTGCCTAGTGTAAATACTTCTCATTTTTATGTATAGCAAGCATAAAATGTGGATGTCCCAACACAAAACCTTTTCTGCCCTCGTTTTCTCATCATTTTTTTGTCTCCAAATAATATTATTTCTGTACTTATACATCTTCAACCAAAAATAGACAATTTATATGCAGTTTCCTTCAGCCAAACTCTTAAAAAACCCAGAAACATATATGCAGTTTTCTTTAAACTTTTCCACATGTTAATGATTTATTTGTTGCTGATCTTGGCCACATTTGGGTAATTGTCATTTTGGCATGCCCATTCAAGTACCTTCGCTTCAAGGGCTAGTATTCTAACAAAGAACAAAGGCAACCGTAGACAGACCTCAAAGTACAGTTCTATGAGTACAGAAAGACCAGGAAATATAAGCCATTTCCTTACATACAGCTCAAAAAATAATTACGGAAATTATAATGAAAATATTGCAACTTGCAATCAAAGACTGCATACACCGACATCTTCTTTGATAACGTTTTGTACACTGCAGTTGTGCATTAACTTCTGTGCTGACAAGCCCCATTCTGTTCACCTAAGTTTCACCAAGTCATGTTTCAGAAGGTTTTAGGAGCTTGCTGGAAAACTGAACTACGACTGGAGGTGCTGACATACTGCAGCGGGGCAATGAACAGCACATTCGAGCAGCACATTCAGATGCTTCAAGTGAGGCTTCAGCCTGGAAGTCCTGAGGGAATTCCTGGCATGCCTGAGAGTCAGCCCTCTGTGTCAGTGCCAGGGAGACCAGACCAGGCCACACCTCCAGTATGAACCTCTGCTTTTACATTTGACCTTCAGCTGTTCATACGGACATTAATTTCAAATTTGGTTTGTACAGCCCTGACATAGAACCATTAATTTTTTGCTTCCTTCAAAAGAAAGAAGAAAAAATAAAGTAGGAATACGACAGAATACTCCTGCTGCTGATCATCACCAGACAGAGAAGAACTTCATCGGATTCAAATGTGACAGCACAGTTGTATTTGCTCAAACCCAACATTTTCCTCCTTTAAGAGCTGAAAACATTTGTTGCCTGTGGCCAAACTTATTTCTCTAGAAACATGTATAAACAACCACTCAAAACAAGTACTGAGAATGCTGTCAGCGGAGAAGGCCTGGATTGCCCAGGAATAGGCTTGGTCTCTCCTCAGAGCTACAATGTCAAAGATGGAACCACCTGAAACTGCCTGCTCACAGCCCAGTAGCTACTAGTGCATGGGACAGTAAGACCACTGTGAAGACCTTAATTGTCCAGGGAAAAGGAGAGATAATTGGCACAGTCAGAGAGGAAGGAAAAGATGTGGGTGTGGATCCTCTCTCCAACTGTTCTGAGAATTATCTCGCTAAGAACTAATTCTTTCTTTCATATTTGAATGGGAGCCAGAACCTTTTCCAGACTGGATGCATGGCAACTGGAATAATTTAGTGCGTGACATCAAAGTCTTACGAATGTTTACACTTCCCAGCAAAACTAGGGGGAGTCATGTATTTACATATCCTTCAATGAAAAAAATCTGGAGGAGGAAACTGGTCCCAGGAAGAACACAAAGATACCACCAGCTGTATGAAGAGAGCTGGTCTCCTAACCATGGCCTAACGGAGTCTTCACAATGCAATGAGAAGAGCTATACTTGTGGCAGTCAGTTATGTATCATAAACTGGTGTGAAGCTTCTTGTGCCATCTCCCTCTTATGACGGAGTGTATCGAGAAAACTGGGAAGCAGGATGCCAAGAAAGCAAGCTTCAGCTGTGAGTCATGATGGGCACGGGAATGTCAACAAAGGAGAAGTACCCAAAGACACTACTGTTCCCATGGACCAGGATGCTTTGTTTGATGTCTGAGGTGAGGAAAGGAAGGGCAAGAATGTAAAGTCTCTGATCCTAAGAAGATCCCGACAGACAGAAACTTGTCTTCCCAAGTGTCTCAGCAAGGACACCTGGAGCCAGATATGGGAAACATGAATTCTGTATCTCTCAGAAATGAAGCTATAAAACACTTTCCTCTTATGGACTTGCTTGTGACTCTTGATTATATGAACCTTCTGGCATGCAGCCTTGATTTGAAGGCTGCATAATTTCATTTCAAAGTGAAACTTCACAGCTCCACATGTTCACTTTATTTGAGGAACTATTTACTGCCCCTCTTCAAATTAAGAAGTTCTCTTGTTGCAGTCTGGAGACACTGCCTTGGAACGATGGAAGAAGCCGGATATGATACAGTGTAAACTTATCCTTCACATTTTCACAAAACCATTTCTAATTTTGTGGCTTTCATCCAAACACATATTTACCCAGAAAACCAGATGGAATCCAGAAAGAGCTGCTGTGATATAGTAGGCATTTAAAAAAAAAAAAAAAAAGTCTTTAAGAGGCCAGGCAAAGAGTAATGCTTAAAAGTTGCCTACATATAAAGCACAGATATTTGAGTAACTGTCCAGGGGTCTTGCCTACTTGTCCAACATGAGTTTGTTTGCAAACAACACAATTTGAAGCAAGCAGTGTACGTTGTGACATTGTTTTCTGTCAAGAAGTCAGAGAATGGAAGTCTCATATTTTACAGGTAATGAAGTTGGCATCAGCCATATTTTTCCTTTCTTTCCATCACAGAGATGATTATATGTTATGCTATGAAAGATACTAGAATATAAGATAGGAAAACCCAGTTAAAACACTTTAAAATGTCAAGCAAAAAAAAAAAAAAAGTCACCTCTATAGAAAAATATAGCACTCCGGCTTATTTTTGAAGAATCTGTAATGCCATGGGAAAGGGAACCCTAAAAGGCTGCCCCAGGTCTCTGCATGAAAGTGCTCCAGCTTTCAGGAGCTAATGCAGGAGTGTTAAGATGCAGAAGACTTTTTCTGGAACAAAACTGCATCCAGAAAAGGACGAAAAACATCATCCGGCACTTGTCTATTTGAGACAGGTAACTTACCTGCCTAAAGAAATGACAAATTTTGTCTTAGTCATCAGCTAAGGCTTGAATATATGGTAGCAGGAGACAGACGATGCTGCAGGAAAACGAAGCTCTTTGAAGGGTGTGCAACCGTGCTTAAAAACGTCTCTTACATCTTACAAAGGGCCAAATATTACACAGCCGTGAACTGATACCTACGGCCCACAATGATCACAGAAAGAGAATAGAAGTGTTGCTCTGTTTTACTGAGGCCAGAATTGGGTTTACCTGCAGGAAAAACACCCAACAGGTATAAGCCTAATAAGATTTTGAAGCTGGAAATGTATTAATAAAGGTAAGCAGAGATACCTACATTAATTATTGCTATTAGTTAAGGCAAGCCCATTGGCTTTCCTGATTATAGTGAGAACCCAGACACCTTGTGAATACGTAGATGCCTAAATTTAGGTGACTTCATGTCACCTGGTTCTTTGTTCAAATGGGATTTTTTAGCTAAATCTGAGAGAAAGGTAACGGAAAGCATTAGTAGCTAAAGTAAAATCTGTATTGGTAAGTTAAAATTTGATATCCTGTTAAACTTGATCCCATCTTTGAAAATGTATATTTTTAGACATGCATATTATTTCACTATTATCTTTTCTTATGAGACAACAGACTCTCATCTAACATTCAACATGGCATTCCTCATCTAAAAGGACGGTAGTCTTTAGACTAAGAGTGCTGGGACATCTTAACATGAGTCCTTACTCTCAACACCCCATCTCTAGAAATTAAATGTATCACAGAAGCTACTTAGGTGGTTTCAAAAACAGTATTACAGAAGTCAGAAGAAGTGTTTTCTAGTTATCAGCAATGAAAAAAGTCCTTTGACTTAATTCTGTGATTTTTTTGTGACTTGCCAAAGTAGATGTAATCACTCGTTAGGGAGGCTGTGACACTGAAAAGCACAGATTGTTTCTATTTTAATTTTTATTCTAATATTTTATTTATGCAAACCACTGTGCATTTTGTATTTGATCTCCCCAAGGCTTATGCAAGGTGCAAGTTAGTGGACAGTGTTATCACTTGATATGTGCAGTTATACTGGAATATTTTCCATAAAGGAATGAAGTCGAAGACACTATCAACCCTTAATCTGAATCTGGCTTTTGTGCAATATCTTATATTACTGGAATAAAACCTCCTTTCCCATCCCTAAGAACAGAAAGACATTTGTTCACATACTAGTAGCATAATAATGAAACACAGCATTCACTCATTAAAGTAGCAATTTCTATATTTAACTACTTCTGGTTTCCGAAGTCTAGTCATTTTCAGTTTTGGAAAGACATCCAAATAATGATATCATTTGCTTGAAACAATAGAAAGTCTGGATACTAGTCTATATAAGGAGATTTTTTTTTAGTCTATTTATAAACCACGCCAGTTATTTGACCTGTCTAGTTTACTCACCTACGTAAATTGGCAGACTCAGGAAACTTAAGAACATATTATTCTTTGTGACTGGTAAACCTTAAAAGTTGCTAATCATACTTTAGATAGGCAACCGGTATTTCTGAAAACTCATCTGTGCCTGTTACACTAAGAACAAACCAACCTGCCAACATAGGAAAGATTTTTTTGCTTTTGAACCAGCAGCAATGCTTTTGCACTAGCTCTGCTCGTGGGGCGGGGACTGACAGAAAACAGCTGTACAGATGTTTGCATGGCTGCAGCATCTGTATTTTTTTCAGTGCAGTGCAATGGTGCCAGGGTTTCCCAAAATGTGAGCATAACCACTGAGATTTTATTCCTGTTTCATGTTTTCTGTAATTACTTAGAAACGTTTGATTGTGTATGAACTGCTTTTATCAATTGAATTAGTTAATTGCTAGTAAGCAATTGTTTTCCTCTGATAACTGTTTACAGACATGGTTCTGTTTACAGTCATGGTTCAGACAGGGTTCAGACATGCTGATCTGGTTCTGAAGCAAATACTTAAGAGATCCTGGGAGTTCTTTTTCCCTTGGGAGAGATGAGGTTGGCAATGGTTTTCAATGGCCTTTTTATATCCTGTTGTGCCTGCAGAATCAGATATAATAAAGAAAGCAAGAAAGCTGAATTTAAGTTCTTCCTGCAGAATTACATAAATTGCAATTAAAAATATCTACCAAGAACTGGAAGTATGGAACTATCCCTGACATCACGATTTGAAAGGAATGGATTTGCACAGGTTTATCAGTAATTGCACAGATTAGCTGACATTGCTTTTATCATACATGCCGATGGGTAAGTCCAGTCCAGTACAATGTTTATAGCCCTGGCTCAATTTTCAGAGTTGTCTGTTAGACAAATGACTGTAGTGGAAATATTAAATGTGGAAATTTGCTATGCAATTTTTCAGAACTGCTTCTTGGGACTGGACTAGTATTTCCTTAAAAGTAAGAAGAATGGGTAAGAGATTTGCAAACTGGAAAAAGAACTGCATTTGATGATGGAAGTGTTTACTGCTAACTGCTTGGTCAGATGCTTCACCCACCATTTCCTTTCTATTTCAGTCAAGAGAAAGCCCATGAGAACTAGCTTTCTTACTTACTCATTTCACTTTCCACTTTTGATTTCAAAACTTAACCTCCTCCCTGAACCTTATGGTCTCTGCTCCAGGTTGATCAGTGTTGCCACTGGTGAAAGCCGTGGGTACAGGTATAGCAAATAAAGAAAGTACAGTAGAGGATCTGACATATCAGGACTATATGCAGACATCTGTGAAAGTTCTGCTATTTGCAATGGGGTTAAGGAAGGTAATCTAACATACAGAAGGATGTATTTGTGAAAAAAAAATCAGTGTCTTTCTTGTGGATATAAAAACCGGTAGTCAACTATCACTGATAATCTCTTTTCTCATCTATATACTTTTGATTAGCAAAATGTCTTAAAATATTTTCTCATATGAGAAAAGAAGGGACCTGCAAAGGCTTTTTTTTTCTGCATGTCCCAATGCACGTGTAAACCACCCAAAAACTTCAAACAGAAGTGTTATAATTCCTGCTCATAAAACTCAAATGATATCTTTCAATTCTTTCTTCTACCAAAAAGCTCTTTTAGTTACTTACCTAGTTATGGGTCAAAATCTATAGCTCAGTGTAACATATTTGTATCTGTAGATTACAAAATCTGAAACCTGGAATGACTGAATTGTTATCCTGTATCCTCAAAAATACATGACAGTTTTTTCTTTGGATATTTCTTCATCCTGCGTATCTGTTTCCACATAATTTTAATGGGAAGAGTGGGAAGGTTTGTTTGGTTTTTTTGGGTTTTTTCTTTCTTTTTTGTTTTTTTGGGAAGGGGTAGCGGGGTAGGTTTCACTTCCTTCAAAATATCCCCTTGACTATACAAGAACATTACCACAGCCATACTGTGAAACACTGGCTCAGGAGATGGTAATATGGAAATCACATTTATTTACTCAGAATTAAATAAAAGGGTTCATCTTTCACATATTACCACTGACTTGTGACTTAAAACCTGCTCTGGTTCAGTTTGGCAGCTGAGCTGATTTCTGCAATGTTGCAGAACTGGGTTAAATGCACTTTCCCAGAGTTTGATGAGTCACTGGTTCAGCTTGGTCTTGGACCCAGACCTTCCTGCCTTCCGGTCCACTTCCCTAACCAACAGACAAATACTGTCTGCATTGCTGCAGTAAGTCTTGTGGCTCAGTCTCCATACCAAAAATGCTCTTACCATAGTACAAACAACTAACATACTGAGATTATAAACAACCAAATATCAAGCTTTAAACTGACTTAAGCGATGTCATTTGGCTTCTCTTTCACATCCTTTTTCATTACATGCTTGTCATTGTGCAAACAGATCTACAAAATTCAGAAATGCTCACATCTTGGCAGAAAGGAGTAGAAAATAGACAAGAAAAAAGAAAGTAATGCACAGTAAGTAAGTAAGCTCACTGTATTAGAAATGTTATGCGTTTGACGCATGATATGAGCTTGACGCTTAGAAGAGGTGGAACAAACCCCAGAGTGCTCATCAAGCTCAAAGGTCTCAAACTGGTAACTGACGCTTTATTCAGAACATGTTTCTGAATGGGCTGTACTCCACCTAACTCTGGAAGAATAGCCCTGAATTTGAAATCCATCAGAGGCAACCAGAAGACTGCATGTACGTGTTCAGCTTCGCTATAAGCAGCTTTCTATGAAACTCCTCATAGGTGATGCCAGCTCAACATAATGGTATCGAGAAAGAATGCCCGCAGCCCAAGAATCGATCTTAGAAATACTATACCAGCAATGGTGTGGAAATAACCTGGGGCTGCAACGTTCATGTTCAACAAAACAACAACAACAACAACAACAACAAAAATAAGTCCAAGCTCTACCTCCTTGTTTGCCTCCTTGAAACCTCACAGATTGTATATCACACCTCTGTTCAGAACAGATCTTCAGAAAAGAGACCAGTAATGAGACTGTTGGTGTCTTGAGTAGGTACCACCTTATTATGGCACTGCGCTGGCCTCTCTAAGATCTGAAACCCAAACACCCAGTGGCTTTTCTCTGATATAAGATGCAAGACTCTGCTAAACTCCAAAGCAAGCAGAGGAAAACAGTTCTCCCCATGTAGACTGAGGAATCAAGCCTCTAGTGAATCATTACTATACGTATGGCTCAACCACCATAAAGACTGTTCTCCCGGGACCCTTTGCTCTACCACACAAAGCCACAGCTTCATGTTCAGCCATCAGAAGGTAACAGAAAAATCACATCTTTGTCTTGTCTTTCTTTTCTGTGATCATGGAAAAGTCAGTATCTACACTATATTTTGTGAGCAGGATAGATCTCAAACGCATTAAGTTTCTGGATGGACTCCACTACATATCCCCTCCTGGAAGAATCAATCTCTCACAATTTACTTTTATAAAGAAACTCAATGCTTCACCTGCTGAAAGCCTGGTAAAACAGTTTCATTGCTACCTCTTCACTAGATCCTTCCTTCTGTGTTCTATTTTTCCAGCATCTAAGAAAATATTCCAGTTGATATTTGAAAGGCAGGTCTTTTTCATGAAAAGGCAACAGTACTGACACATGCTGGATCAGTAATGAGGTTTCAAGTGCAGTCACACTTTGTTAGCAACATCTGTTGTTCACAGAGATGGATCTCACCAAGCATGCATTTGAGGGGCTAAGTTCTGTTGAGCGCCTGCAAGCTGCATAACTAGAACTTCATTTCTCCATCTAACAAGCTGAGCAATAGTCCCCAGAAAGTTCCTACTCTCTGTTTATATTGCTTAATTTGTAGTCTCTTCCCTTTTGTATCCTGAAAGGTAAGAAGAGAGTTTCCCTAGTTGTCAGATCCTGGTATCTGTTTTACTGAAGTCGAAAGCTGGTAAAACAAGTCTTGGAGGCATTTACTCTAAACCTCATCCACTTTATTTCCTTAGTGTGTACTTACACACAGAAGTGTAATTAATTTTCCAGCTGTGAAATATAATAGCTTTTCTTCTGATTTCTTGTCTTTACTTTTCTGTTTTTCCTGATGAATTGGGTTCCACTCAGGCAAAAGCTTCTCAGTAGCAGGAGATCCCAGATAAGCTGCTAACTTGGTTTCAATTTTAGTGATGCTGCTGAAGTACAATCTTTTAGCACAGTTGGACCATTTCTCTACAGTTCTCAGTTTTCACGGTGCTACGCTGTTCACACAGTGTCCACTAATTAACATTAATTCTGCCGTTCTGATAATTCAAGCATAATATTTCAGTTTCCCTGGACTTTTGTGACTGTTGCCCGTTACCTTCCTGAAACATACACATGTTCTTCCCTTCTCTCTGTACAACACTTAGGTCACCAGATCATTTGGTTAACTCCCTAAAGTAGATTACAGTCACACTAACCTTAAGCCTTATTTTGTGGCTTTAGTGATTCCTGCTGCCCACTGCTACACAGAACACTGGCTTTAGTACCTCAGGAGAGTGCTTGTTCCTATCGGTGTTTCTGTGCTTCTTTATTACACACAAGCCAGATTTTGAGTCTAGGTCACCACTGATGCAGCAAGGCAAGATACTAAAAATACCGGCATGACAAAAAGAATCTTTGAAGATCTTAATATGGTAATAATTAAGACCCTTCATGGATTTCTCTTCTCCTATTTACTGAAAAAGACAAAGGGTATCTATAATGACACATTTCTAAGAAATTCTTGTGACATTTCAATGCCCTGCTTGAATCCATTCTCAAAAAATCTCCCACTGCAAGTAGCCAGTTGGCCTGAACTCAGTTGTCCCACTAAATCTAACTGTATCCCTTAATCACGGAAACCTAGACTCTCGTAGTTTACTGGAGAACTTCCTTACCATCATAAAATGTGATATTCTTGCCTGTGAATTCCTGCTGCAATGTGAATTAGGATCCCAAGGCAAGTAAGTTTTTTCTGCTTCTGCTGTTTTTATCATATTTAGGTAAGTAAGAAAACATTATTTCTTGTGTTTTCCTCATTAAGCCACATCAATAATATAAAAATCATGCAAAAAGCTACTCTTAAAATCTCACAATAACAAACCCCTCATCCTCCACACAAATATACTTCTTTAACTCCAACAGTCCCAAACCCCAGTATGCTTTTCTTTGTAAAAAAACACAACAAATGTAACTATTATTCCATGGTGATAACAGTCTAACTCTCCAGTCATCTCTTTCTAGCAACAAGGGACATAGATGAAACATGACTTACATGACTGAAGACAACAGTTTATGCCAGATTCTTAAAGAACAATAAGATACATTACACCAACAATTATTTGGTTTTGCATGTTGACCAAACATACAAGTTATTAGCCACCTCTGTTCCATATCTTATCTTTTTTTAACTATTCTATTCTTTCAGGAGGAGAACAGTACAATGCTGACATGCTTGGCTGTGTCTATTTTGCTGGCAGTAGCTGGCATAGCTGGCAAAAGTGAGGTTAACTCACTTCTCACCTCCCCCCACTCCCCACCATCCCCCATCCTAGGAACACAGTAGGAAAAAGAGAATTGTTCTTCTGAGTTGCACATCCGTCAGCCTCCTCCTGGGAGGAGACAGCTATTTCTTATCTTGGCTGTTTTACACCACCAAAATGTGAAGGCAGAATCTGAAGGAAGGAAATCATAGAAAAGAGAGACCTCTACATTTCAGAGCACTGGAGGGAACTACCAGAAGAAGGGTGGGATGGTTGGTGGTGGTGGGAACAAGAATGCTTGGTGAAAATATTTTTGATCTGCTATCCTTTACCCTTTTGAAAAGACATTTAAATAAATATCTTTACTTTATTTCAGCCTGTAAACTTCTTATCCTCCCAGATCTTAAAGGAAAGATGTATCTCTCTAATGTTATTATTCATGCCTCAAAGATAGAAAGGAAAGAAAAACATCCTTTTTTGCACTATCCTAGGACACATTGCCTCTGAAAGCAGGGATTTATGGCTAAGTCTAGTATAAATAATGTCATTTGGTAATACTTCAAGAAATGACTGCAGGTTTAACTTAGTCTTCCCTCAGGACCATAAATGAACGCATGGGTTCTCTGAGAAGACACAAAGAAATTTTAATTATCTCATTTAGAAGAAAAGCTGTTTAAAGGACATAGACTTGAAATGCGTCAGGGGCAAATTTCAAAAGATCTGGAGTTAAAGATAAGCATCCAAAATGCAGAGTACTTATCTGAAACTTATTGGGACGATTTGATGCTCTGTGAAATGGTATCAGAAATCCTGTATCAGCAGGCCATCTGCAGTAATTTCACAGCTTGCTTTCAGGCTAGAAACTTGATCTGTTTGGTGGTAATTCCTCACCTCTGGACCTTGTGTAATGCTGAGAGCATAGCGCAAGAACTCAAAACCCAGTAACTTTAGAAACTCCTATCATGAAAATGCTAACCAGGCATGTCAGAACTCAAAAATCTTCACGCAGCAACAAGAGCTTGGACAGAATCAGTCACTTTCTCCAGTGAAAGCAGATAGCATGAAAAACAGCCCTTTCCCAAGAACTTCTGTGGACAACAGGTCTTCTCCACAGCCTAATAAAGATCTCTTGGCATCACTTAGTGAGGGAAAGGAATAATGGACCAGGCTTTATCAGGTTTAACTGAACATTTATTTTCTAGCATTTTGGACCTTTGTGTTAAAACCCATTAAGTTAAAGAGTGTAGAAAATGGTATGCAAAAACATACTTGCAAAAAATTGGGTAACTATCCTGGAGTAAATAGTGGTCCTGTTGGGGCTCTGCTCCCAACAAGTGGAAAAATGTGTCTATATGGGGAAAAAGATTCCTAGGAGAGTATTTCTCCTTTTCTTTTTTCCCCCTAGGAAAGAATCAAAACTGAATTCGGTAAGTCCGTTCTGCGTGGCTGGGGCTCTGCGCGGATCCCCGCACCGCTGCACTTTCTGTAAAGCACCAGAAGCACGGCGGGCACGGAGCTGCAGAGCCCGGGGAAGGGAGTGGGCAGGAAGCTGCGGCCGGAGCAGCAAGCACCGCTCCCGCAGCAGCGGGCACCCACGAGGCAAAGGCCGCGCTGGAGCTCAGCACGGCCGGACACATGCGGGGAGCTGGGGCAGGGCAGCTCCGGCCGCTCACCCTGCCAGGCTTGGGCACCCTGCGAGGCTTGGGCACCCTGCTCCTCTGCGCTGGGAACGGGGAGCCACCACAACCCCGACCCCCTGCTCCTGGAGGTCAATATGACGCTGCAAACACGCTCTGTGATGGCAGTTTTGCCTCCTGCTGTGGATTACTTAGGTTTTCCAAAATGACGTATGATTAATTGGGAGGTAGAAAGAACAGGGAAGTGTAAAGATTTATTTATTTTGTTTGATTCATTGTTCCTGCGGAGGGAAGTACTGCTCAATAAGAGAGCGTAATTTAGATTGCCAGATTTCTGGGTGGAGGCTCAAACTGGTGCAGTTTGTTTGGTTCTGCAGGATGGGTTGTTTTTCCTTCGTAAGCAGAGCTAAAATTGATTCTGACCTATACTGCTTCTTGCCAGAGAGGTTTCCCTCACGCTGAATTCCCTGTTGGGTTAGACATCAGTCTGCCTGAATGATCTCAGCTCAAAGACAATATAGACCTCTAAAGAACCAACGCATACAAGCAGGTATCAAATCTAGAAGCACAGCTATCTCGTACATAATGGATGTGTTGAAGTGTCATTTATCACCTGGACAGCTCAGCCAGGAAAGGCTGCTATTGCAATCACCCTGTCAAATCACACTGCTGCCAGTGGAGTGCCTTCATGCAAGAAATACAAACTGGGAACAGCACTGGCTTTGCCTTTCTAGCTTTATGTATAACAGAGGCTTTTGACAGCAAAATGCATATATGTAATCCACTGATGGCTGGACTGCTGACTTGGCTAAAGATTGCTTAAGTAGAACCTTACACTTAGCTTGGTGACTAAAAGGATGCAACTGAGATGGGACAATGCAACGCTGTCTGTTACTTTATAATAATAAGCTTACTTGTAGATAATAAATACCATATAATATTATTCAAGTACATGCTTAGATAATAGATGTTTTTGATTGAGTTCTTGGTCTTGAGAGATCATATGAACTATGCTGATTTGTTCCCCATATTAATTCAGGTGGGTTGCTTTTTAAAAAAATCATTTCTCTATTTTCCTTTGTGGAAATAAATTCCAGGGAAAACTGAAATTTCTGAGAATTTATTCTTTTTGGAGAGCTAGCTGTGTGTTTGACCTTTGACACCAGAACCATTTCTTCCTCCCAGTGCAGAACACACTAACAAAATATTTATCATTTAGAAAAGACATTGGCAATGTTTTCCATACCATCTGCATTCTGACACCAGAACTTTTCAAAAGTTGATTAAGGATAGTGCTTGGACAGCTTTCAAAAAACTGGGCAAAGACTGGTTGACATGCCACAGGAGTTGAAGAGACCGCGAGCCAAACTGTTACTGACCCCCACCATCCCAATGCACCTCTCCCCATGTCTGCAGCCTGGATGCAGCCTTGATAAAAGCATCCTCCTTGCCCATATTTCTACAGCAGCTCCAAAGGCATTAATTACTACTAATTTGCCGTGTTGTAACTGTGTTAGTATGTCAGTCACTTTGTTTCATTCTAAAAGAGCTCTGTTTCCATAGCACAGTACCTGTAGCATGTGTTTTGTGGGATGATTTAGTCTCCAAGCTCAGGACCTATCCTTTGTATTTGTTATGTAAATATCCCTTGCTGCAAACTGAGGAACTGATCAAGATCAGTACTACCAAACACTTCTATTTTGCTGGTTTTTAATAGCTCATTACAATTCTTCTAGTAATTTGTAGGCTGAAAGTTTGATACAGCGCCTATAAATAAATTTATATGTTTTCTGCTATTGTATTTTTGTAATCCTTGGACTCAAAAATAGCAAAAATTAGTTGTTTGTGGTAGGAGACAGAAACAACAATATCAAAACATATATAAGCAAAGCTGGGAAAGTTTATTTAACCTGATGTTAATATTTTTTCTTTTTTCTTTTGTATATAAACAAAAATGTAATTGGGTTTTTCCTAGCTTTGACTATGTTTCAGTTCTATACAGTCAGAAAAATTTATATGAAAGCAACATACTTTCTATGTAAATATGAAGTGTAGAAATCTTCAATATCAAAATGATAGATTGCTTGAGTTATTAATCTCTTCTTTCAGAGTAGGAAAAATTTGTTTTTCAGATACTTTTCCATTAAATTTATGAAGTATCTTTGAAATGTGGCTTCCTTTCTTTTAGATTAGAAGTTGCCCACACCTTCAGGAAAATAGTAGTGATAGAAAGGTCAAGCAACTTTCTTATCCATGCCTCCATACAGACTCAAGGCGCCTGTGCTGAGACTTCTTTGCCTCAGGGAGGTTGCCCAGCTCGGCTTTGCTGGGGAAATCTGATAAGGCTGCAGGTTGGACTGACAAGACTGCAGGCAGTGAAGACCAGCAGGGCTGTTCCAGCTGTCTCCTAAGCACAACTGGAGCCTGCAAATGTTACTGCTGTAGCATAGCCTTGTGCATCCGATCGATAGTCAAAAGTGGAGGAGCATCAATGGAATATCAGAAGCAGTTTTGGTATCACTTTGCTATCTGCTCTCATGGAGGTTACAGACTTTCTATGGGAGATTTGTGTCTTGTTTCATTAAAATGCTTTCCTGCACTGAAGGTTTTTTCTCCTGGCATTCAATATCTCTCTTTCTTTGGGACATGGCAATACCTACTGCATGACGCAAACAGGAGGTCCCACAAGCATGTGGAGAAGGTTCTTGGCTAGCAATGCAGAAAAGAAAAACATTCTTCACTTGCTCACTCATTTACAAGAGAGAATATTCCTGAGAACTCCCAAGCCTCTGTTATCTCTGTGACTGATCCTTGGTGAACAGCCGGCAGCAAAATGAACTTTCCAGAGTGGCTGAATATCAAATAATTGTGGGTTGCCTGGACTAGAGAACAGCACCATTACCACTTATCTTGTTATGACAAAATGAGTTAGCATATTTGTCATTCTTTACTTGATAAATGTAAACACAAGGGGTATGTGGGGACATAACATAATTTTTATCCATTTCTCAAAAACAGCAAAACTAAATGTCTTCTCTGTAAGTGCAGTGTATTCAAAAATTAGGAAAAAAAAAAAGTCTGGAGAAAGATTTCTGGGACTTGGTTTTCTAATTTAATAATGGGAAAAATGGTTCCTTCCATTCTTCCTGTTTTTTTGAGGCTCTAACTTGGCGGGTAGATGGAAAGAGATTTCAGAAACAGGGAGCTGAGTCACATCCAAGTTAAAAAAAAAAAAAGAGGAGCTATTGAACTGAAAGAAACTGGACTTCAGTGTTGAATTAATATTACATAGGGGTGTTCCCAGACTTACTTGATAATGGCAACAACTCTTGCCTTTACAAATGAGTATATCTATTCTTTGAATTTACAAACGAGCTTGAATTCATGAATTAAAAGCTGTGCAACCACTTCTTTCATCTTCCTGTTATACACACTTACTCCCCTAACACCCTAGCTCCAGCCTCCTTAGTCGGAGCTGCAGGTATCCTACGGGCTTCTTTGCAGGTGCACCCGTGCCAGTGGGCAGCAACAGAAGTGGGTGCTTCTGATTTTGCCTGTGTGCTGAGGGAGACTCGAGTGAGCTGAGCTGGAAGCTGCTGTCTCTGGCTGGTACACATGTACTACTTTAAAGCAGTGTGCCCATAGGGCTGTTTTTTAAAATATAGTATGGGAATCACACGAGAAACTGTAGTAAAAAGAAAATGGACTGAAAAACAACAGTTACAAACATTTGGCTTCTTAATGCTGCCAGAGTCAGGAAGTACAGGCCAGAGTAGCCTGTCTGTAGACTGAGCTTTGGAATTACACATCTGGAGTTCTGTCACTTGTGTCAGCCCATGAAAGGAAAAGATTCATCGGTGTTACTCCTGAGATCTGTGTGTGTAAAGACCATAACAATAAAGCAGATCATTTAGAATATTCAATTGCTATAACCATCATAAAGATGAGGTAGTTGTAACAGCAAGACTAAGTTGGAGAAAAAAATGCACTGACTTGCAAGAAACAGAATTAGTAAACCTAAAATCTCAAGGAGCACATTAAAAAAAAATCATTTGACAGCTACTCTGAATCTTCTGACTGCACTAAAAAAAGTCACATTAACTTCTGTGCTGCTGCTTTTTCTTAAGCAGAAGTATGCAAACTAGCTTTAAACTTATCTCTTATCTCTATACTTGTTGTAATTGGAATTTTCCAGAGGAATTTGTCTAGCAGTTGTTTTTAACTAATGTTCATTAAAAGCATGATGAAGCCATATCAGGGAAAATAAATAACAGTGTTGTGACACTAGGAACCCAGTTGTCACCATTAGTGATCAAAAAAGATAACTGTCTGCCTTGGCCAGTAGCGTTTTCGTGGTCTCAGTAAAATCTAAGACTGAGGAAAACAAGTTGGACCAAATTCTGTGAATGTGAGTATTCCATCATATTCCTTCAAATTATAAAAAGCCTTGGTAAGTTTTTCAGCTGTGTACAATATCAGATTTTAGGAGCACTTGCTGTGTATCTGGAAAATACAATATCTGGGAAAAGGAATTGCCTGTCATCCAGCTGGAAACTAAGAGTGAAAGGCTGGAGTCCTTGGACTTTTAAGATGAAAAGCTTTCATCCTACAGAGGAGGACATGGTTTAATGGTGAACATGGTGATAGTGCAGGTTGGTAGTAGGACTTGATGATCTTAAAAGGTCTTTTTTAACCCAAACGATTCTAAGATTTTTCTTAATTAAACTACTAAAGATAGTCACAGGGGACACAGTCAGTCAGGAATGAAGATGAAATTGGGTTCTCTACATATTTCATGCTACCCATGCAGCTGGTTTCTTCCACGTTGAGAAAGGAAAATGCCTGAAGAAAGGGGGAGGAAATTCTACAGGAAATTTGGTAAAGGTTTCCTTTTCTTGTTTTTCTCATGGAAGGTGACCTGAACTCGTAAGGATAAAAAATAAATGCTCCATGAAGCCTCATACAAATCAACTTCTTGTCAAAAAAGCCTGCTCTTCTGCATGTAACACTCTTACAAGTTCTAATGGAACAATTTAATATAATTAGTTCCATTCAATCTGCACAACTCCATCACTGATGTGCTGCTTTTGCAATACCAGAAGTAAAATTGAGCATGACTGAACTCTTTTCCTGCAATGTCATGTTGCTATACAAATAGCAACTGGCTTCAGGCTACATCACGCTGCCCTTTGAGTCCAGGTTAGTCTGTGCAGGGTGGCTGCACTCTTGGGCCTCTTTGGAGAGGCAATGAAAGGACACTGTGGGTGGTAGAGAAAATAGAAAGTAGGAGCAAGAAGTGGAAATCTATTGTATGCCCACAAAGCTCAAAGGGAAAGAATAAACAAAGCACTATTATTCCTTCTGTTGCTGCTTTTTTATAATTCATTTTCTCACTGGGTTTTTTTTTAACTAGATTTCTTTCATCTTCCTGTCTCCTGATCTTTCTTTACCAAAAAACCAGCACGTTGAGATGCACTCAGGCTTAAAAATTATTAAAAGAACCACACTGTACTTATCCTCCCAATTGTCCCTTTGTGCAGAGGCACTTCCCTGCTTCCCTGCTGACTGGAGTGCTGAGCCAGGTAGCAAACATGCAGTGCACTTCACTTCAGCAAGCATGCCCCCTCCTACACTTGACTCTGGATCACTGTGGAGTGCACAGCAGGGGCTTCATATCTTTTAGGGAACCCCTACCTCCCTGTCCCCTGGCATCAGGCAAAGCTTCCTCAGGAGAGGCTGTGGCAGACACTGATCACTGCTAGCAGCAGTCTTTCCTGGTGGGCTCGCTCCGAAGATGGATTTGAGAAGGCAGAAGATGCTTCTCGTTATGGGCATGTGGTCGCAATGAAACACAGCTAAGCTGTGCCCTGCAGGGCCATGACAAACAAAAGCCTCAGAGCCATAAATAAGTGCCTGGGGATTTAACATGCTCAGAGGCAAAGCCTTGAGCCCATGTTACCATGCACAAGCCAGCTGTGTTTTCTAAATGACAAGAGGCTACGGATACCTGGAAGATGAGGTGCACTGCTGAAACATCTCAGAAGGGTCTGTTTGACCCTCATTGCTGACTGTGCAACCAGGGAAGAGAGAGACATCTCCAGAGGACAACCACGTCCTGCTGTGCCTGTCTAGACACCCATCCACCATGCAACAGGCTCAGCTGTGCCTGGCAGGCACCTCCTCCCCCGCAGCCAGCCTAGACCTACTGCGGAGCCTGTCCAGCTAATACAGGGTGAAGGGAAGCCAAGCCCTTCTGAAACCTGACTTCTCTGAAGCATCTCACATTGCACGTTTACTCTCCTCAATACTTGGACCACTGTGAAGGGGAAAAGCTTGTACTATTGAGTTTATCAGTTCAACAATTTATATCAATAAATAGGCAACAAGATTTTCAGGTGTAGAGTTCACTTTTTCCTGACAGTGTGGAGAAATTCTTGGATTAGCAGCTAGCAAAAGGAGTGATGGATGTGTGGCATGCATTCAGAAACATGAAAAGAAATGCAAGGAGGTAGAAATGCATGCCTGATAAAGTCTCAGTTTACTTGAGAAGATGCATTTTACTGTCCTAAGTGTGAAATAAGTTTCTAAAATGGAGTTTCCAGAAGATCTATTATTACTTCATCATCACTGAATTTATAGTACTTCAGGGAAGGCTTCTGTTTCTTAGGATACCTCCCAGAAGAACCTGGCACTGGAATGCTTGACTCAGTAAATGCATAACTTCGGTAGTATAACCTTCTTTCCAGCAAAAGTGTGACCTCTAGTTATTTTTGCAAAAGAAGACATTTGGTATTATCTATGTGCACAGTATTTTTTAATTAGCTGAAAGAACCCAAATTACTTTCCCTAAAAGGAGACTTTGAAAGTAAATTTTATGAGTCTTTAGAACATAATTAAAGAAATTCACAGAAGGGATTATTTTTCCATGTGTATACACATTATACAAGATTGTACAGACAGGCCAAACTTCCAGTTTGACTAATCCACCAACTTTGTCCAAGGCAAGATAACCTTTCAGAAAGTACCTTCTCAATACAAAAAATAGGACCTCAGCAAAAAGGTAGACACTTTTGAAGAGGTTTTTAATAGCCAGTAAAGCCAAAACTGCCTTTACTGTGTGCTTCCTCATGAGTTCAGACAAAGGTGTGTATGTTTCAATATATGCTGAAATAACCATTTTCAAAGATGAAAATACTAGGTTGCCTGATATTCTTATAAGACAGAGACCATGAAACAAACTCTCGATTTGGAAAACGGTAAACTCAAAAGACGAAGCATCCCTAAAAGCAATTGTATCCAGAAAGATGAACTTTACAACACAACACTTGCCAGTGAATGGTAACCACAATTTCATCCTTTCAGGCCAAGAACAGCTGCACTTTCTAAGTACACTCTGAGTGTTTCTTTGCATTATTTCATCCCTAACACCCCGGTTAGGTAACATACAATCTCCTCTTTCTAGTCATCCTTTATAAACTTAATTAAAAAGTCTGACTGGGGAGAATTGTTTGTAAACAATTGTAAACAATTCACTTGTCAGTGCAATGACCTTTTTTCCTAGGTATCAAGTGTCACAGTTTGAGTTTCTCTCTTCACCCTGTGAAGCCTGTATTAGGAAATAACAAAGTAAACAACAGAAAGAAAATAGAAAAGCCACCAAGCTCTAGACCAGCTGAACTTAAAGGACTTAATCTCTAAGTTAATTGAAACAGCGTGGTAGCCTTTCTGATTAGTCTTATATAATATTACAGGCTTCCTGGAATACAATGCACGCTGTCCCAAAATTGCCCAAAATTTCAAATGAATCTGAATCCGTATAAAGAAAAGATGTTGCATTATGGACCAATCCTAATTTGTATTAGCAGCCCTTAACAGACCTACATTCAACCTTTTAATAATGTCAGAATTTTAAAGAGAATGCAGTAAAAATAAACTGCCTTTGCAATGGTACTTTTAATGCTGACCTGTGCTGGATGGGACGATCTGTTGCTACCAGTGTAGAATACAAGTATATGAGAGTCTGATCCCCAAAAGGGGAAAAAACCCTTTTATTTGTGAACGGGGATTAAATTCCCACTTCCCACCACTGCAAATTTGATCATCATAGCTAGCTGAAATGGATTTAGATTTAAGAATTGGGATTTTGCCACTCTGGAGAGTGAAATTGCATTGACTGATGAAATTTTAAACTTACAAATGTCAAGTTCTGCTGCCCACAAGAATATTGCATTGGCCCTACTCCACATGCCAAGTAAGACAATAAAGTTAACATCAGGGTAATATTACATTTGTGGAAATAGGCCAAATGAGGAACGATACATATCTGAATTTCCTCCTTTCCTTTAAAAGAAGAATTACTACTAAATGTAAAAACACAAGAGATCTAAGTGAAAATAAGTAGGACTGTTAGTTAAATAATTTTAAATCACCATGACTATCTTAAGAGAAAGAAAAGGCAAGAGCATTAACTGGAATTCATTATACTGTAAGAAGTAGGCACACCAATCTCAAGTTACTATTTTCAGCCTAGTATGCATAATAGGACAAGAGGGCAAAGGTAGAAATTAAAGAAAAACAAATTCCAGCCGTCAGGAAGCATTTTTCACATGAGAATCATAAATGTTGGAACACTCTATCAAGTAAGGTTAATGAGGCTAACAGCTAGCAGCCAAGGAACATCAAATTAGATGGCATCATGGGTGGATGACAAAAAAAAGGAAACAATTTTGCAATTATCCTGAAGGCAAAAATGCTTCTGATGCTCTTTGCCTGCCAACATACATAAAGGGCCACACTTGCCTTTCAGTTACATCTGCAAAATCCAATAACCATCCCTAGGGGAGTTGCTACAGCATCAGTGACAGGATAACCTGGTCTATGGGTTTTATAGAAGGTATGCAAGAAATGAGAAAGTTTTTAAATCACAGCCAATTAAGGAAAAATAATATTTCCTATGTTAATTTATATATATAAAACACCTATATAATGACATAATGAAACTAGTAAACGTGTAACATTGAGCTCTTTCATGTACCTTGCAAAGGTCAAACAAAAGCTCAGAGACTGATTCTAAAGCTAGATCAATGTGATCAAATCAATCTGTGTTTATTCTAAGAGTAATCAACTACTGGAAAAATTTAGTAGGGGCTGTGGTAGGCTCTTTGGCACTGAAAAAAAATACAGGTGGGATGTTTCTCCAAAACTGGCACTGTAATTCAAACACGAATTAAACCCAGGAAATTCTCACAGCCTACTTTATAAATATCAGTCTTCCTTTATATATTCCATGTTTCTCTTTACACCAATATGCCACATGAATTAAGTGTTCTCTATCAAACTGAGCCCATACTTTCAGCTGATGATAGGCAAGGACTACAGATGAGAGACGAAAGACTTACAGTTAGTGCTGTAGGTCTCACCCAAATGTAATGCTGGGGGGTGTCATAGGACACTCTCTGCTTGCATGTTTGCTATTTAAGACAAACCCCAGACATAACTGGTTGATAACAAATGTAGGTGACTAGTCTGGGGACATATTCTGACTCAGTCTTCCAGGACCCTGTTTTCAACTTCTGGTTCTTAGAAATTAAAACTTGAACCTCCTTAAAGGAGAGAATATATTTATCAGCACAGACAGAGATAGGACATACAAATACAAAACAAGGAAAGCCAAAAGATGTACATAATGTTAAGTCACTCATTATTACCTGAGGGAGGCTTGAAAAGCAGAAGTTCAGTAACGATTAACATGAAACCTCACTGTCAGCACACACTGGAAGAACTTCTATTAATTGTTACCCTGAAAACTATATCCAGTCAATCCTATTGTGTTCTGTTGCATCTCCCAGCAACTAACAGAAAAGGTCAAATGCTTAGAGCCTGACCCAACGTGTGCTTAAACCACCTGATTTTAAGGGGGTTTCTACAAACATGCTGCAATCACTTTAAAACCTGACTGAAAACATTAGACCATTTGAAAGCACACACTAAAATTAGAATTTTCTGTTGAAGACATCATGCTGTTCTGCTTAAAAGCTGGTGGCACAAAATGACTCTCATAACACTGTAGTTAATTATTAAAAAACAGTGGAGCCAGGGAAGTATTGTGTTTTTCAGCTTTAATTATTTAGACTTAAAGCAATTGGTCACATGTCCTTAATAATTAGACAGAATCCATGCAACAATATACTGAGATCCCACACCACTAATTCTTTACAAATCAAGCTGAATATACTCTTTGGAAACATGTGACTTTCTGGGGCACGTTTAATGCAGCACATAGCAATACAGCAGAGAGATTTAAAAAACGAGTTTAAAGTGAGCTGCCTTGGGTACTGTATCTGGCCTGAACAGAATTTGAAGTCACGGTGCATTTGTAAAATCTGCTAGAGGACTTCACTGGGAAAGTTCTTGCTGCAGAAACACACAGCTTCCTGAAAGTAACTTTCACATTAGCGATTTAGCCAGCTCAGTAACCTGTAGTGGTGGCAATGCTACTCCGATACATTTCCTTCCCTGTTATTTTCAAAGGCAGAGATGTTACAGTTAATATAATGCAACTGCGACAGGGATGTGTGTACTGAATGCTAAGGAGGAGAAAATGGTTAACCTGCTTATAAACCAACAGGGAGAATGAGTTCCCTCTCCCCTGTATGCTGGGCCAGGCAACACACACCTTCTGCATCATGCAGATTGGGGGCATGACTCACAAATTACCAGATTCGAGGATGACACCAAGTTAGGTGGGAGTGTCGATCTGCTGGAAGGTAGGAAGGTTCTGCAGAGGGACCTGGACATGCTCGATCGATGAGCTGAGACCAACAGTACGAGGTCAACAAGAACAAGGGCCGGGTCCTGCACTTCGGTCACAACAACCCCCAACAGAGCTACAGACTGGGGGCAGAGTGGTTGGAAAGCAGCCCAGTGGAAAAGGACCTGGGGGTGCTGGTCAACAGCCCAATGAACATGAGCCAGTGTGTCCCCACGTGCCCAAGAAGGCCAGTGGCAGCCTGGCCTGTCTCAGCAATAGTGTGGCCAGCAGCACCAAGGCAGTGATTGTCCCCCTGTACTCAGCACTGGTGAGGCCACACCTTGAGTCTTGTGTCCAGTTCTGGGCTCCTCAATTCAGGAAGGACCTTCAGGTGCTGGAGTGTGTCCAGAGAAGGGCAACAAGGCTGGTGATGGGGCTGGAGCACAAGTCTTATGAGGAGCAGCTGAGGAAGCTGGGGTTGTTCAGCCTGGAGAAGAGAAGGCTCAGCAAGGACGTTATCACTCTCTACAACCACCTGAAAGGAGGCTGTAGCCAGGTGGGGGTCAACCTTTTCTTCCAGGCAACCAGTGACAGGACAAGAGGACACAGTCTTACACTGGGCCAGGGGAGGATTAGGTTGGACATTAGAAAGAAGCTCTTCACAGGAAGGTTGATGATACATTGGAATGGGCTGCCCAGGGAGGTGGTGGAGTCACTGTCCCTGGAGGTGTTTAAGGAAAGACTGGATGTGGCACCGAGTTGACAAGGTGGTGTTCGTTCATCGGTTGGACTTGATGAACTCAGAGGTCTTTTCTAACCTCATTGATTCTATGACTCTGTGATTAACCTGCACCACGACTGCAGTAAGACCAACACCACAGGGAGCGACAGACAGCAAGTCCTGGATTGCTCATGCTCCCTAGTTAGTCAACCATGGATCTCACCTTGGGGTTATGTTTTCATAGAATAGCTTGGGTTGTAAGGGACCTTAAGGATCATCTAGTTACAACTTCCTGCCATGGGCAGAGACACCTTCCACTGGAGCAGGTTTCTCAAAGCCCCATTCAAGCTGGTCTTGCAGACTTCTAGGGATGGGGCATCGAAAACTGCTCTGGTCAACCTATTCAAGTGCCTCATCACCCTCACAGTAAAGGATTTCTTCCTAATATCTAATCTATACCTAACCTCTTCCAGCTTAAAGCCATTCCCCCTTGTCATACCACTACATGTTCTGATAAAGTCTGTCGTCATCTCTCTTTTAAGCCTCCTTTAGGTATTGGAAGGCTGACAGTTTTGAAGAGAGTCTGTGCAGCTCTGCTGTTGTGGAGGCTGATGGACAGTCTGAGGCTTATGCTTGAAGGAGAGCTACAGGAGTTCACAGCAACCCCCATTTCCAGGTCCCTCACAGCCTCAGTCGTGAGCTCTGTGCTGCAGCTGGGCTCCTCAGGGAGCTGCTCTCTTCTTCTGTTTGTGAAATGCTGGAGCTTCCCCTTTCCTCAAGTCTCCAAGTCTTCTGGTATTTGTCTTGCTGCTTTTGGACATGCAGAGATTTTGGGAACAGATCATCAGATCAAAAGGTCAAAAGTCTTTCCTGCTTGTGCTCTGGAGCACAGTCTTTGTGTTCATTGCTCATTTGAAAGATGCTGGGACAGATGACATTGCTAACCAGACTCTCTGCAAAGGCAAACCAGACTATCTAAAATTATGTTTGGTTCTGAAGTGCCAGAAAAAAAGGAAATTTCTTGAAGCTATGGCAAAACTGAGTTGGTCTTTTACCCAAGAAGGAAAAAAAAAAGCAAGCAACAACCTTGCTCTTTTATTTTAATTCACCATTTTCCTATTGTCCATTCATCCCATTTAATTCACCATTGTCCTTTCGTAGGAAAACTACTCACTTTTGACAGTAGACAAACTTGGAAGTAGGAAGATACAGTAGGGTTTTTGAGATTAAACAGCAAGATTTCTGTGGCTGAAACAACTTCAGGTCAGTCTGACCACAAAAAGACAAAGAATGGTCTGAGGCCTTGCTTCTCAGCTACTAAGGAATAGGACTTTCCTCAAAGAAAAGACTAAATTCGTATTTACAGAAATGCTGCAAACATCGGGGGATCTTTAGATGACAGTTGATTAATTTTAAAAATTTAAAAAAAAAAAATCCTGCTTTTTCTGTATGAACATACATGGGTTAGTGGAGTTTCTGCACAGGTGAATGGGATTGCCCATTACCTGCATGCAGCACTGTAATCCCTCTACAGACTGTATCTGCAGGGTAAGTAGTGAAACTGCTTGGCAAGTGCATTTTCATATCCCTTTTTTTCCTGAGGAGGATGAGCTTTAATCTCCCCAAATTAATTATGCTATTCTATGAAGTTATGTGTCCCTGTCTTAATGGAACATTTTTTTCAGAGCCTAAGGAAAGATGAGTAGCTTCAAGTCTAAGAACACGTGTCCAGGGCGGATCTCAGTCTCCCCCCTCATTCATAACGCATGATGACTGTACTTCAGTTCCTCTCTCCTTGTTTACACATGTTACTGCCTTTATGGAAGACAGTGAATGATACATGACTAACATGGAAATCACGTTGAATGAAAATTAAATACCTTGAAGAAGCAGTAAAAATTACTTCATCCCTAATTTGAGACGGTATAGTTCCACTGCAGCTGACAAGCCTCATGGAGTCCATCTCACGGAAACTGGATTCTATACACAAAGAGCTCCCAACATGCCAGTATGATGTTTCTGGCTGCCTGTGATTTGGTCATAGTAACTGCTGTATGTTTTTCCTTGGAAAAAAAAGAACAAACCAGTTGGTTCAAAGCATGAAGCAGCGCAAGATCACGCAAGCATGTCGCTGTAGGGCTCACAGGATTCCTTACTCAGACAAATTCAAGACTACAGTCCCAATCTTCAAAGTGATTTATGATACAGCCTCAAGCTACCTTACTAATCACCCATCTATTCACTTGTGACTCTGTGATACTGTGTCCCTAAGAGACAATACAAACCTCAAGCAAGAGATTAGAGTTGTAAAAGCAGAGGTAACATTTTCTTGAAGAATAGCTACTATATCATCCCCTTGAAGACACAAAACCAACTATTATGAGCAAGTAAGGACAAGGAGAGTTTAAAGTTTCCCCTCTTACACAGAAACATAATCAGATCAGTATTGGGCAAATCATGCATTGGATGGATGATATAAGATATCTGGATCTCAATTTGATGGCATAAATTCATAGAAGGAAATAAATGTTAATGAAAAAAAAAATTCCTGGATTTTTCCCAGTCCATCAACCATATAAGTTTATTTAAATAATAATTTCTTAAAAGGGATTAAGGTATAGATGGTTTGATGTGTAGAAACAGTACCATATTTCACTCTTTTTGAGTCTAATTAAGTCTGTTTACTCAAAAGAGAGGGGTACTGATCCTTTTAGTCCCTGGGTCACTGAAGGGATGGAGTCCCACGAAGTTCCCTCCTTATTCTCTGAGACTGAGGCAAAAGCTAAACAGATGATCTTACAGTAGACTTTTTTTTTTTTTTAAGGCAGTATTAATATCTTAATAGCTAAGGCAGCAAGGCTGTGATTCACAAAGAAATAAAAACCTCTTGCCATAGGAAGGGAGTGGAATAGAAAAGTAAGAAAGAAACTTAGATTGGAAGCTGGCATTGTGTGACAAACCCCATTTCATATCAAATGAGGGCAATTTAAATCCCTACCTCTACTACTCACCTGTCCTTGACTGCATTCTAAAACCATAAGGTAAAGGAGCACATCTTTGCCATGCCCCTCACATAATCATTCCATGGAAAATCTCTCTGGAGAGTGGGGCAGTTGAAGAAGATGCACTGCAGTGCTGGCACTCTCCATAACAGATTAAGGTGCAGTTGGGATGTTCGACATAAGCCACCAGAAAACAAGTTTGTAGCCAATTGCTACATATTCTAGTCACTGTCCTTTCATTGGGAAGGCCTACTTTTCCTAACATTTAGGCATGACAAAGAGGACTAGTAAACAGTTTTTTGATGCCTCTGCTTTTGCAGTTTGACTTGTGACCTGTTGCCATTCACACCTTCTTGTATGCTTATTTTTGTCCTTTATTTTGCTTATATGAAGTAGATATCAACAGATAGGGCATGATAATGCCATGAATCATCACATAAAGCTTAAAACAAAACTATCACGAGGGGTTTGGGTCTTTCTTGGTACAAATTTCCTATTCAAATGGGTGACAGTGCTGCTCTGTTCTTTTATTCCATCCTTACTCAGGTAAAACTCCCCAACACAATGATGCATGTGAGAAATGAGAGTGGGCCCTTATTTCCAGGCATTCCGTGTCACAGTCTGAGGCACACATGCTCCATGTCTATACTAACATATTAAGGAGCCCTGTGCCCCAGAGCCTGACCATCTGTACCATTTAGCTGTCCCAATGGTCTCATGAATGCCTGCAGCTTGGGCTAGGAAACTTTCACTTGCTTTGCTTGCAAAGACAGTTTTGGCCACGGTGCAGGAGTCAGCATAACGTAAGGAATATAAGCAGTCTCTAAGGGGCCATCCTGTTTTGGAAACTAAGGAGGCTATTACTGTTATGGACATGGACAGACTGTGCCAACTGACCGCAAGGCAGAGAATACACCTGGGACTCTGTGGTTTGCTGTAAGGGACACAGCCAGAGAGGAAGCAGCCTGTATGCCTTAGTGAGTTAAGAGATAACAGATGTGCTGGCAACCTCGTGGGCATGTACAGAGGACAGAAGATTTGGACAACTTTACATTGACGTCTTCATGCCTATTCTTACCACAAACCTGCAAAGCACCTGGTGGAAACCTAACCTCAGCCCCACACTGCGAGGAAAATGTTACATTTCCCCATTCACTTCCTTCTTCCAGCCAGTGTCACTTAAGATTTTCTAAGTTTCATGCAGAGACGTTTGGGTTGTTTCCAGCAGACTGTTTCTCTGGCTGCTGGCTTGGGGAGATATGCAGGCTTCCCATGCTCTGTGGCCCCAGCGGCTATTCCCAGCCCTGCGCGGGAGCGGCATTCCTTTCTGCCCACTCCCTTTGCCGAGGCTCAGCGCAGGACACTCCGGCAGCCCTCGTAAGCAGCTCCACTCTCCTCCCGGAACTGCACCCTGGGGTCTCGGTACATGTGTTCAGGATGCCGCGAGACTCAGACTAGGTGTCTGAACATCAGTTACACAGGGTCAGCGAGGCTGCAGCTTGAATGTGGGAATGACTTTCCTCATCCATATGCGGCATGCCCGGGGACCGCACAGATGAAGCAGCAGGAGCCAATGCTTTGCTGACACCAAGACACACACGAGTGCGACAGGGAAAGCCTGCAAAGCTTTCCCAGTTTTCCATCCCTACCTTGGAAAACTATTCTGCTTCCCACATCTGCAAGGCACAGCAAGCATGAACAGGACCTGACAGTGGAGACCCATGCAGTACAGGAAGAGAATTGACAATTTGTACAGATGCCTTTTTTCCTTCTTTTTATCTCCAAAGATCAATAGGTTTGTTTCCAAGCCTGTGTTTCCACAGGAGGCTGGGGTGTGCACCAAGGGGGTCAGCTCTGTGTTGAGCCAGGAGCTGCAGCCTCCAGAGGATGGACAGAAGGACAGCCACACTGCTCAGGCACCGATGGCAGGTACACAAGCTCCCGGAGTTCCATTGGGCGTAAAAATTCATGAGCTCAGAGCTGTGCTTTGTGACAAGGCTTAAACCTGAGGCAGTTAGTTGTTTTGTAATGACACAAACTAGAAGATGACAAAAAAACTACCAAAACCCCCAAAAAACCCCGACTGCAGAGCAAAACAAATGTGCTGTATCCAAAATATTTCACTTTGCCCAGCATTCCTTTTCTGTATAAAGCCTGATTATGTACTCAAGTAATTCTGGTGAGCAAAGAACCTTTAAAAGTCTGGTGAACCCTAAAGGAAAAGCATACTTAGAATAAAGAATTTATTATTTGGCTCCATCATCCAATGGTGAGAAGAGATGTGGGTAGGATCTGCAGCTAGGACCTGCCAAAAATAAGCCAAGCCCGATTTATCTGAATGATCTTTACTTGCTAACTTCAGAAAGCTACTTCAAAATAAAAGTCAGGATCATTTACAAATAAATAGGACATCTGAAATATCCCAGTAAGCGTGCATCCTTGGTAACTGATATGATCTGAATGTTCTTCTGATCTCATGTTTCTAAAATAAAAATAGAACTTGTTAGTAAATTTATATTGGAAATCAGGGGGTTTTCTTGACAAAAAGTCCCCTGTTGAGGAACTGTTCCTGGAGAGATATATCAAATGATGCTGCCCTTTCAATTCATATAGAAGGCTCTGGTCAATTTTTAAATTCTGTTCTGGCCCTCTTAAAACATGTTGATTTCCCTAAAATTGCCACAGATTTTAAACTTACACATCTGCTTTTCCAGCTTCCCGGCCTCCCCGCGGCCAGCTGGGCTGCACCAGGACCTGCTGGCTGCCTCTGTCTCAGGCTCGCTCCCCCATCCCACCCCAGGGGAGCCCCGGGTCCGCTCTCCGGGCGCAGGGCCAGCTCTGGGTGCAGCTGTGCTCCCAGAGTGGTGTGAAATGAGCTGTGTGGGAAAAGGGCTGTGAGAAGTGGGGCTTCCCCCTTGGCCTGCCAGCAGCCTGGGAGCTCGGGCCGAATGCTGGGCCTCGGTGCTGGCCTGAGCTGTGGTCAGCCATGCCTGTGCCAAGCTACCCCGACCTCCTCCACCTCCAGCCTGGCCTCTGCCTGTGTCCATCCCCATGGCCCTGCCCATGCCCACAGGGCTGTGTCTGCCCTTGGTGATCACCTGGACCCGCTGGAGGGCAAGGGTCCTGCCCACCTCCCCATCCTGTCCGTGGTCTCCTGCCTCCTGGCTCCCCTGCCCACTGGGAGCAGCAGCCCACTCTGCCGCTGCACAACTCACAAGCACATCACCCCTCATTCCTGGGAAGTACAAAAGTAAAGGCAGAAACTGAAAGACAGCACAAAACCAGGTGTGTTCAGAGGATGCAGCAGCTTGTGACTGTCAAAGAGGGGAAACTGCAACAAAAACATGATTCTGCTGAAGTAGGGCAAATTAATCACCCAAATGCAAGTTTGCTCATGAACTGTGAGAGCATTTTTCCTTGCTACACATTGTTTCTAGGGTGTGAAAACAAGGAGCTACCGTTGCATCAAATCAGCACCTTCAGCTTATAAATGGACAAAAAAGGGCACGTGGAAACCAGTAATGTTGGTCCTTGGTCACTCAGAAATGTTTGCATGATAAAGATCACATACTTTCACTGTGAGCTGAGTCAACTGCTGCTATCAACTAGGTGCTGCCATTTTAAAGAAAATAACAGTTGATAAACATCAGGAAATACTGCAAATTTCACTGTGCTTTTTACTCCTTAGGAGCAAATAGGGTACTGTGAATAAAGCAAGGCATGAGAAGATAAGCTGCCTTCTTAGGCAAAACGATGTAAGCTACTAAATTAACATTGAACTCTCTGAAGATCTTGGATCAGTATAATATGATATGAAGAATGTTCCACTCCTTGGCCAATTTTCGGCTTGTCAAAACAAAAGCAAAGAACTAATTAAGAATAATCTGGTCTCAAACAAGAAATGCATTACTGCAAAAAAACTCCAAACCCAACACTTATACAAAATGTGCTCTGAAATACTGAATTAAAATATTTATAACAAATGTGTTTGCTTATACTATAACTGAATAAGACACAATACAGCTTTACATTTTGGGTAAGGCAAATTTTGGACCTACAAATAATTTTTTTTTGTGCAAAATTTAAAAAAATACATGGTAGGTTTAGTATCATAATGCGTAAAGGCTTCCTGTGGTAAAATCACTACACAATAAAACCTAGGTGTCCTATCTTAAAAGCTCAAGGAAAAGCAACGCTGAATTTCTGAAACCGCTTCAGCTACTTTCAGAGTAAGGTGAAAAAACAAGATCATTTTATTACATGACAGTTTACTTTGTCAGGGTTCTTGTCTCTCAGTATCAACCTTTCAACTCTGAGAATTCTGGGAGGCTGACAGAACTCTGTCTATTCTGCTACCAAATGCAGCATGACTATATGATATGCCAGTTAATAACTCAACAAAATAGAATTAACTTGAATATATTACAGTAAGTATTCTTTGAGCATAATTCTGATCTATAAAGAAGAAAAAATGAGTAAAGAACCTATGTGTGACTTTGCACAGAGAGTTTAAAAAACATGGACACATGATGCCTCCTTCTCATCATCACTAACTTCAGGGAAATACAATATTTTGCTTTTGGTGTAACCTGTCTTTTGTCCTTGCATGAATCCTCCACCTCAGTTATATGATATACAGGATATGACTGTATAAAAAGAATAGACTCTAATTTTTTCCACACAGACATAGCACAGATGACTCTTAAAGAAATCTTTCAAGAAAGAATGATTAATTAGTAAATTAGAATCAGTATCAGTTTCATAGCCATGGCAGAAAGAAAGAATTCCAAGGAAGAATTTGAAGAGTAACAAGGAAAAGAGACATTTAAGGAACTCTCTTACTGATGAGTGGAGCAGACAGCACACAAGAAACGAGGGACCAAAAATAAGGAATTCAAAGCTATCAACCATAACTACATTTTCATGTGTGCAATACTGGCTGTGAATGTGTTTGTCTATCTGGCATCACATGATGCTGATGGGAGAAGTCATGGCTCTTAAAAAAAACATAAACAGACTCCCACTTGGGCAGCCATCCTGCTGCCTATCTACAACATGATATAAACTCTGTGACCCTCATCATCGAAACAGCACTGCCAGACCAAGACATGGCTTTGATGTCAGTGAAAATGAGGGGCCTTGCCTTAGTCAGCTGCCACCTCCATCATTCAGGATTTCTCATAGTTCTTTAAGAGAGTTGCCCCTTCCTGCGAGCTCCATGACTGAACATAGAAAGAGTCTTCTCTGAACTACCCAATAATTCTTCCAGGGTTCAAAGAAGTTTTTAATAAAGCAATCAGATGTGCTAGGAGGGTCCCCAAAATGCTAGTGATTTTTTCAAGGTATCATTATTCTGTCTGATTTTCTTACAGAACACCACTCTCACTCAAAGACAAGCCCAACTGTACACCTATTTAATCAGACATAAATAAACCATGTCTGCCAGTGTGGAGATACCTCAAATGAAGTTGTTCTAAATTAGGATTGCAACGTCTCTTTTTGAGGAATCTCCTAGGCTCTTTCTGAAGCAGCCCATAGGAAGGGAGCCTGGTATTTCCAGGAAGAGGTGGATTCACTTTGCATGCACTAAGTAAGTAATGTGGCAGAGGAAATCAATATATCAGATTGATGCCTCATTCCTGGATCACCTGGGCAGTATGCCTGCCTTATCACATTTTTCACACTGTGATCCCAGTGCCTACATTTACAGTGGACACATTAAGCAGGATGGGCCAAGTGATTACTCCACCCTGACTTCTTTAGCCTGGAAATCCTGTGTTAATGTAAAACGTCCTCCTGTTTCAACCAGACAAAACTTTCCAGATGGAATAAAACAGGACACATCTGGGAAAATCTGGATGTGAAATAGCCCAGAGCATTGACAGATCTTAACTTGGAGCAATAACTTAAGCACCCATGTCAGCAATCTAATTTCACTATGAAACCAATAGAAGTAGTACATGGTACTGCTGATTTTATTTTCTGTTTTACAGAATTATCGCTTCTCCCACTTTGATGACATCCCCCATGACATATCCCCTTACAATCTCACAGAAGTGAAGAGAATTGTATCTCATGCACTACTTCAACTGTTTTCTTTCGATATATCTATATACGGTCTCCTGTTAAAATGACAGTTGTGATCTGTTACTTGCTGTTATTTTTGCAAATGTTATTCAAACTTACTGTCTCTCAATTTTCTTTCTTTCATCTGACAGTTATTTCCTTCTTTGCTGGGATTCTATTGCTCCCATCTGAATATAACTTGGAAAAAAAGTAATTTTTGTTAGAGGCAGTTTAAAAAATATACTAAGAGGGCACCAATAAAGTAATCAAATGTTACAGAACTACTTAGGGAAAAGTGCGCTTTGGGGAAGACAAAAGAAAAAAATCAGCATTAGCAGAAGATACATTGTCTCTGAAGAGAAAAAAAAATACACAAGAACTGTATTTTTGATGTAATGTATTTGCAGGGACAGAAAGGGAGAAGAAATCTGTAAACTTGGTTGAACTTCAGGTAGTTAATACTACTTAATTTTATTTAAGCCATGTGAATTCTTAAATCTAAAATTCAGAGTAGTTCCAAAGTTATTTGAGGCCTTTAACATCACTATCCAGTGTACGCCAAAGAGTGCTAAAGATAACTGTGCCTGATCCACTCCATTTGGCTGTCTGTCCTGGCACTTCCATTCAGGGACTTCTCTTCCTTAGTTCTTCAGGCCTGCAACCAGCATCCTCTTCTCTTGCCAGAGACACCATTTTTTTCTCTCCCAGTTCTCTGATATCCTAAACATCCTCCTTCTTTTTCTTCCTGTCATTTCTTTTTCTGCTGAGAAACATCCGTCTCCCTAACAGCCAGCAGCAGCCTGCCAGGCAACACATTCAGTCAAACTCTCTGAGTTCCGCTCTCTCTCTTTCCCTCTTTCCTGGCCTTTCCTTAATCTCCCTCCAATTTCTTCCTATGTGCAATTTTTCTCATTCAACACCACTTATGGCCAGCAGCTGTAACTCATTCGCATATATATGGCTGTCAAAGTCAGCAGCTCTGCCTGTCTCATTACAAGCAGAACCATGACTTTTAAGACCTGGTCCTACAGACTCTAATAATTCATAGCAGTTTTTTTAATTTAAGCTAATAAAACACTTCATAACATTAGCACATTGATCTGTGTAACAAATAGGAGAAGATTCAGTGTGACAGACAGGATTATAATATAAAGAATATGACTGCCAGCAACTCTGGCAATTATTCAGGTGCTGCTGCTTCCCACTGACACCCACTTTGTCACTTTGCAAACATATTTGACCAGAGCTGTCACTGCAAGGAGCAAGCCCAACCCTCCTCCCACCCCTAGCTGCCTGCTTCCAATCCCATGCCAGCCCAGGTTTCTATGAATACAAGTGATGATCTGACTCAGGATAAAGTTAGCTCTCACCCCTCTTCTCTTTTGGGGTAGTGATTAGTATAAACAAGGAATTTTCCAATTCAGTTCACCACACGACTATAGAAAGACCTGGGCTGGCCAAGGGAAGAATGCAGCATATGAGTGGAAAATAGGATAAATATTTTGGTGCCAGTGCAAGACAGTTTTTCATGGAAACACGACCAGACTTCCCCATTCACATTCACTGGGGTGTTTCATCTCCTACACAGCCACCCCTTTAGGAACTACTTAATCTGGGAAATTAGACCTTCAAGCAAGCCAATTTACTTTTTCATGATTCTCTGGGAAAACCAGCATGTGGAGATTCAAGCAGCCATGATCAGACTGCATCCATTAACCGAGATACCTTGAACACCTCTTCAGTATACCTCTATTTTAACACCACAGCCTGCAGTCTACTATAAGAACACGAAGAAGAATGAATTAGTCCCTGCTAGAGCTAAAACTCAGGTATCATGCTATGCACACTACAACACAACTTCATAAAAGGAGGGTCATAATGCCACTGGTTTATGTCAGCTGATCCCAGTGATGTCATTACTGGGCATAAAACATTCACAGTATCACCAGCCTGCTCTGGTTTCAGTAGCACACGGTAATTTTATCATCCATTCAGCACTATGCAGCAGAACAATGTTTGTATCTAAATGAGGCAAAGACAAGCAGCACGTGACACTCAAGGTCCTCGCTCCTGTCCCTTCCCACAGGGCTGTGGGTCCCCAGCCTGACAGCTCTTGCTCAGGCACGATGTGGAGAGATCAACCATTCACGCAGACTGATGGGCAAGCTCTACATGCCAACTGCAGCTGGAGTGCAGGATTATCGTGTGTCACAACACCTGCTGCAAAAGCCCTACTATTTCCCATTCCTTAACATAGTATGCCATCTCACCACAAAGATGTGGCCTATCATTACATATCCATATGGAGCGTAAAGCCATAAAGTTGCAGACAGTAGGATTAAAATATAAGTGGGATAGCTTTTGAAAAAATGTAATCAAGGTCCCACTAGCATGTGACCACAGAGCCTTACCCACACTTGTGGCTGACCAATAAATGCAGCCACAAGCCAAGCCTACCAACCTCAGTCTCCTATATTCAGGCTTGATCCAAAATCTATTCCCATTAATGACAATCTTTCAATTAAACTCACCAAGCTTTGTAACAGGCAAATGCTGCACTCTCCTATACATTATCTCACATCTTCCACATCCTTGTGACAATAATGCAAGAGTTTAGGAACTTCTGCTTACATCAACAACTCAGGCAGATAGCTGCAACTACCTATATAGCACATAACACCTATTTTTGGATTTAACAATTTAATTTAAACAACAATTTGTTTATAAACTCTGACTTGTAGAAGTAAGTTTCACAGTCCTCAGATGAGGTTTGTATGTAACTGAAGACATTTCACCTGCAGGTTAACTTTACCAAAGTACTCATTGGTATCTACAGCACTGCATTTTTGGTGCTATTCTGACAAAAATAAAGAAGTTGTTGGGTTTGTTTCACTATCGCTTTAACAAATTACCCAATTTGAGCAAAATTAACAGTGGAATACTTCAAACAACCTGACACTTGAAGCACTATGCTTCTCTGCTGAACATCATTTTGCTGAAGGCAGAAATCTGTAAGGCTTGCAGAGATGATTTGTTAGTTGTTTCTTTTAATAGAAAGATAAATAAGCCATCTGGCAAGGAAAACAGTTCCTCACTTATTGGTACCAAGGAAACTGCTTTTTCCTCCTCTTCTCTCCTCAGTAAAAGTCATAAGACGTTTTACTTACAGCGTTCACTTTGACGGCTGACAGCACAACTTCCATCAGGATCAGCAGAAGCCCCGTATCCCTGCAGGGAAAGGTGAATAAGGACGATATTGTTTTAAGCTAGCGCAAAACAAGCACGTGATAACACTCTACAGTTAAAGGTGACAATACGACTTTAAAAAAGTTATTTCCAAAAGCTTACCGAGCGGAATTACTTACTGACAAAGGAAAATACGTGCACTGGGAAGCTGCGAGATGTCCATTTTCGCTCCTTCCCTGGCCGGAGGCTCGGCTCAGGGCTCCCTCCCGCCGGACGGCCACCCCTGCAAGGCAGAGCAGAGCCCGCTTGTAACGCCGCTCCCCCCGCCGGAGGTCTCCGGGCTCGGCGACGCCGCTGCCAGAGCAGGGAGCGGCCCCACCGGCCGGGCCGGGCCGGGCCGGGCCGGGCTCCGATCCGAGGAGAGAGAAAGCTGTCGCACCGCTCCCCGCGCCGCGCACGGAGCGGCGTCCTCCCGGCGAGCAGCCACCCGCGGGGGCGCGNGCCTCCCCCCTCCGCCCGCGCCCCCCGCGGCCCACCACCCACCCGCGGCGGGACGAGGAGGCGGAGGAACTGCGGACAGCGGGGAACGGTTGCGCCCTCCCAGGGTCCCCGCCCGGGGGGGAGGAGAGGGGGGCTGCCACCGCCCATCGCTTACGGCGAGTCGCGGACTT